>VYZV01028855.1:53133-65084 GCA_013401275.1 Pandion haliaetus | reverse complement strand
TTCTTAAAAACCCCCCCCGTGACTACAGCACACAAACTGGACTTGGGACTTGAATCTCTATACAGTATTAGGGCAACAAAACTCTTGTCACGACCTCGAAGCCACCCGCCAACAGTGCAGTTAAGACCGCCATGCTGAAGATGCAGTTCCACCAAATCTCCCCTCTGTTTTCCATGTTACTCCATGTATTCATGACTCTGCACATCCAAGTTGTTTCACTGCAGAGACAATAAAATCCTCCCTGTTAAGGTTTTTCCTACAGCAACTTGAGACAAGAAGAACCCATTAATAGAACAGCTACTGGAAAAAAAATCAAAGACTATCAGGAACTTAGATATAACTGTTCTCTGAACTGACTAGATCTCAGACTGACAGTTGAAGTCGCCCATACTTTACAAACAAACTTCTCATACATGCAAAAATATAATCTACAAAACCACTGGTCCCAACCATTACTATGAGTTGACGGAACAGCTGCTAAGAGGTGAAGCAGGTCTCAGGTGCACACTAACACAAGGATTTCCAAAACCCATTCAAAATCCATGCAAACACCACGTCACATATTTTTAGCCTAACCTAAAAATAGCAAGCATTGGAACTGTGCATATATTTAAACTCCCAGTATATGCAGGCGTTTCTGGACTGCAGTAATTGGAGCAGAACTCAAACCCGCTCCCTCCACCTCTCATTTGTGCTGCAGTGAGCATCTTCAGACAGCGCTGGAATTTAAAGCGACAGTCGAGGGGAGACCCCCTCCTAGACACAGTGTAACATAGCTTTTCCCCCCGCTTACAGCATTTCAACTCCCACATATCCAAGACGGGACTAGACTCAAAGTGCTCTTTTCTGGCTCTAGCTCAAGGCAACAGGGCTAGACAGAAAGCACTGCAGGGGAGGTAGGAATTCAAATCCCAACTGAACGGGGAGTGGGGAGGAAAGAGCAACTTGAAAGAGATGTCAGCAACATCAAATCATTGTGTGTTTTAGCCTCTCCCCCATCCAGCAACACCACCGTTGCACACCTACATTGACAGAAGAGCATCAATTCCTACTTTCTGCCTGCGGGCAGCAAACGCGTCTGCTGGTAGCCTGCGAGCAAGGTGAATTTCTGGCTCGTTTCAAGCTGCTAAAACAAAGAGAAGCTACTTAAATAATGCATGGCTTGTGACAACCAGCAAAATGAAAAGCTAAAAATTCAGCCCTTAAAAAAAAAAAAAAAAAAGCACAACAGAAGGGAAATAAACCACCCTGACTTAACTGTCAAGCATTTCATTGAAACATTTCAAAGGGTTCACGATTTGCTGGGGGCTGCTCCTTGTAATAGTCACTTAGCAAAAGCAGGGAGAGTTTAACAGTGGTTGATCGTGTTAAGCGGCATCATCCCAACCGAAAATTAGAAATCCCCTGATCATAAGCCCGACAAGAACTGCTGTGCACAAACAAGTCCTATTTGCTATGCACAAGGCAGCTACTGCCGCTGCATCGCACCTCGCGAAGGAATAAAGCCAGAGGTTAAAATGCGGACCTGCAGTACGGCTTCTCCTGAACAGGTTTGCACGGAGGCCTGCCTGCAGCTCAGGCAAAAAGTGGAAAACCGCGCCAAAACAAAAGCATTGGCCCCAACCCAAAAGCTTTACCCGTGGCCTCCAGAAGACAGGAATGTGTGGGCAGTGGCTTGCAGGCAAGACAACCTGTTTTCCAGCAGCGGCTCCGTCTCCTGCTAAGAAAACGGCACAACCAGCTACAGATAGCATACAAAAGCACAGAACAGGGGTGGACTTATGGCAACTGCATCCATGTAGGTCTGCCGACGATTTTTGGACCCATAGCATGTGCTGAAGAGGACCAACATACAAGCAATTCTGTTATTAAATGATGTTCTGGTAAGTTTTAAAACTAAGTGTTTCACAAGGCATTAGCAGCTGGCTTGGTTTACCAAATGATTTTAGACAGACACATACCCTATAAGATGACAGGACTCCTCAGATCCAAGCAAAATCAAGGAAGCGAAACTGATGAACAATTTTTTTCTCCATTAAGAGCCAGCTAACACAGTTCTACTGCTAAAAGCCAGAGAATTGATTTTGTCACACCAAAACATAATACTGTTTAACACTAGAAGCATTTTGTGGCAAGTAAATCAAAACTGAATATTTACCACCCCATACATACAAGATGGCCAACACACACATTGCTCAGAAAATATCTCATAAGAGCGGCCACTATTTCTGCAGCCACACCAGCATTCTAACTGGCTTCAGAAGCAGTGCTCCAGGGTAGAACATTATTAAGATGGACAAGCCGGACAGGGAGTCTTCAAGTTTCTCTGGCAGCAATCACAACTTCTAGTTATCTCACAGAAGTTCCCTATTCCTCACCCTCTGTTACCCAAGAAGAAAAGCCACCCTGTGAAGAAACATGCACTGAAGCGAGCGATGCCCATTCCACTAAGGCACACCACTGATGAGAGCTCTCCTGGTAACTGCAGAGTGCTTAGAGATCACCGCATCGACGAAAAGCAAACTACGAGCCCACTAACATGGGGCTGTCCAGCTTTACTAAAATCCTGTACGGTGTGTTGTAGCCTTGTTCAAGAGCTCTGCTATGCATTTTTACAGTCAAGCCTCAGGCAACAGCATTACCAAGAATACATCAGAAAATATTTTGAAAAGAGAGGCTATGCATTAACAGTGTACGAGCTACATCTAATGAATATTGCTTAGTCAGGAGCAATTAAGAGAGCAGATTTTTGGGGATTACATGGATTCAGATCCCTAACTATGCTTTCCCCATGTTGCAAGTCAGCTTAGGACTTACAGGAAACATCTCGACTGTCTGTACCTCACAGGACTTCTAATCAATGTCACTTGCAGTTCATCATCCCATTAAGGCGACAGCATCACTTAATCATATCTTTTTTTAAATACCCAATCTCCATTTTTATTCCAGCTATTAACACAAAGTACAAGAGGAAAAGAAATCTGCTCGGTTTTACCTTATTCATCTAACAGCTGGCCACCTACAATGATACCAGTTCTCCTAGCAAAACCGGTATCTGCTCTGTGAGCTATCCTACAAAACGTTAAGTGTTTTGAAACAGATGTGATGGACAACTACTAATTCAACTCAGCTGAAAGTTTCTGATGCCTTCAAGCTATTCCCTGATGACTGGCATCAAGGTCAACTCTTGGACATTTTAGTGCCTTCCCACAACCCCCATTAGTCCTTCTTCTAAATAACAGGGTTCCATATCATCACACTTCTCTGACCAGCATGAGACTGCTAATTTTGATGTACGCAAAAAAACATGCTCTGNAAAAAAAAGTTAAATTTACAAAGTCTGGTTAGAGAGTTAATGCCATTGCCTTGAGCAGCTCATTTGAAGAGCGAAGTGAAAATTCAAGGCTTTGAGGGAAGAAGCGGCATCTCTGCAGTTAGCTCCTGTAAAGGGTGCTGCTCTGCCTTCCTCAAGACTTCTGGCATGTGCAAGATCATACGGTTAATCCCCCAAATCCAAAACCTCCCTCCCACATCACAAACACAGGTGCCAACTTGGCATTTTGTGTTCAAGCAACAATTCAGACACTAGCAGTGCAGCACTTAGCTACAGCAGCACATACACACAAAACCAATCCCTTTGGGCTCACAGCCTATCTTCCAAACCATCATTTTAAAGAACTGTTTTGTTCTGATTTTGCGGTATAAGGGTGGGGACAAACGGAAGAGCACGTGAAACCATGTGATTTGCAGCTTTGCCACTTCCAGAGTAAGTTTTACTTCCAGTTTTCTTGCCCCGAATTCACGTGTATCCCAAGAGAAGGGGGCAGAGGCTCCTTTCTCCGAGCAGCACCATTATTAAATCCACTGGTGTCTGAAAGAGCAGACTCCATGGACTACCAGGTGCTGCACATACCTGTTACAGCTCTACATAACACTAATTGCAACTGCCTTCTCTTCCCCATCAACCCAGCGCCACACAGAAAAGAACAAAAGAAATGCCCTACGTGCCCCAGGATGTACATGAGAGTGCTCCTCTGTTACTTTTACTTCACAGAGCTCTCCAGGGGAAAGGACATAGCATTTCCTCTCCAAATCCTTAGTAGTTTTTTTCCTTTTTTCTTTCCTTTTTTTAAGGGATCCTGAATGTCACCTTTAAAAGGTATAACAGAACAAAGAAAACCAAGTGCAACCTTTTAAGTAGTTATTTAACAAGTTGGATGCACATCTTCAGGAACCTTCAGGTTACCATCTTAGCACCATTTTTCACTGGAGAGGCAAGAGAAATAAAGGAGTTTAAGGCTGCTGGTCCAAGTAACCCTGGGACAGGCTATGGCACTGACATTCACATAGATGAGCAACCAGCAGCCTGTTCTGCTCGCAGCCCTGTTTGCAGGGGGCACCGGGAGCAAGAAGAAGAGAGACAGGCTGCACACAACCAGCAAACTGCTATTAAAAGCAGCAGCGAGAGACTAACTAGACCAAAGTCAAGAGGGCTAGAAAGCACAAAGAGTCAGTTTTAGTTGCAGTAACAGCCAGAAGACTTTAAATCATAAAGGATTGATAGGTTGCTATGGCATCCTAGGCATTAAGCTGCTGCCCAGCAGAGCAACTCCAAAAACAAACATCTAAGCCGCACTTGGGAAGTCATGTTCCAGAAAAAAACCATAATGCACCAGCGGGAGCAAATGTGGAAGGGAGGGGGGAAATTTTTTTTATTTTAAATGTGACCTGAACCTATCACAAGAAACTTTGCTTTCAAGGATAGCTGCAGTCTGCAAAGCACACTTCACCTCATTTCACAAAGCTGCTGACAATATAAAAAGCTAAGACTTGACCTTGAGGTGGCACAGAAGGAAAAAAACCCTGACTTGTTGCAGTAGCCCACCTTAGTAAAAAGAAAGGTTTCTATGACAATCTGGACAGTACTTTCAGAAGTATCCACTTAAAAAGTTAGGTGTCAAACATCCCAGAATTAGGGACTTCCAAAAAGAACAACTTCACAGGTCATATACTCTGGTTATTACAGCCGTATACTTTTTTTGGGCCATGTTAAGCATCTGCACTTGCCATAATTTCAAAGGACAGTGGCCAGAAGCTGTGGCTTCATGAAGAAGGGTTTCACTGCAATACCTGCTTAAGACGGTCACATTCCCATGCCACGGCCCATCACCTCCTCTCACACTGAGCTCCACCAGCATTTGTTACAGCTTTGAAAAGAAATACCCTGGAAAACTTTTTTGTAGGATTCAGATCAGATACTTTCTCTCCTTACACATCCACCACGCCATAACTAGGAGAAACAGAAATCAGATGCTAAAATAAACTGCAAGAAGGGGTAAGATCTTAAGCTGCAGCCTAACAGTTGACACCATGCAACCACAGCTGATACCTAACTAGCACTCAAACTATACATGCTCCTAGTCCAAGATCAGGACCCGCCTTTGAAAGATGTTGTTACACACTCAGTTAAAGGGCTACAATACACACAAGAGCCGGCTTACAGACGTTCTGGGACAACAGGCCAGGTTCACTCTGCAGCAAAATGAGTCTTAAAATGCCTTAAGTACTGAAAGTAAAATACTGATAGAAACCTTGTAAGGTACGTGCAGGACCTGAGCAGCAAGTACAGGCTCTACACCGATTCCTGCTGGAAAGAGTAAAAAAAGCTGCCTGTTGCACTGCCGTGGTTTAACCCCAGCTGGCAACTAAGCACCATGCAGCTGCTCGCACACTCTCCCCCGCACACTCTCCCCCGCAGTGGGATGGCGGAGAGAATCGGAGGAGTAGAAGCAAGAAAACTCGTGGGTTAAGATAGACAGTTTAACAGGTAAAGCAAAAGCTGTGCACACAAGGAAAGCAAAGCAAGGAATTCATTCACCACTCCCCATCGGCAGGCAGGAATTCAGCCACCTCCAGGAAAGCAGGGCTCCATCAAACGTAACGGTGACTTGGGAAGACAAACGCCGTCACACCGAATGTCCCCCCTTCCTTCTTCTTCCCCCAGCTTTATACACTGTGCATGACGTCATACGGTACAGAATATCCCTTTGGTCGGTTGGGGTCAGCTGTCCCGGCTGTGTCCCCTCCCAAATTCTTCTGCCCCCCCAGCCTCCTCGCTGGTGGGGGGGTGAGGAGCAGAAAAGGCCTTGGCTCTGTGTAAGCACGGCTCAGCAATAACTAAAACATCTCTGTATTATCAACTCTGTTTTCAGCACAAATCCAAAACATAGCCCCATACTAGCTGCTATGAAGAAAATTAACTCCATCCCAGCCAAAACCAGCAACATGCATGCAACAATTGCTGCACGAGAAGGATTACCACCAACCCATCTGAAGAACAGTAACTTATGTCCTTACTGCTCAAGCACTGCAGATGACCAGTTGTTAGAAGATTTTCAAGCCAGCCAGCAACTGCTTTTGTAAAACTGGGTTTAGTTTTGTCTGCAGCCATGCGTTAGCCTTGTGGCCAACCAATTCTAGCCCAGCAAGTGGGCTCTCGAGCAGCAGAAAGTGAGGGCAGCCTTCCAGGCTCATGACAGTTGTCCAGTCTGATTTCATTCACGCCACGTGGCAGTGGCCATTGCAGGGTTTAAGCAGAATACATTAAAATAGCAGAAAAACAAAGGGGTTGTATTTGAGGTAAGCATATTACTAAATCAGAACTGAAAATGGTGAAATCGGATCATGGCCAGATTTAGAGATGTGCCACATCCAGCATTATACTTTTCTGAGCCTACTGAAGTTCACAAATGAATGAGTTACCAGCTGGCCAGCTAAGAAGCAAGGAAAGAAGCACTGCACATTAATTCTCCAAGTCCACAGTCATGCAGATTTAAGAGACTGCAGGGTACCTAACAATTTCACCCCAAGGCAAACAAACATTTTGCATATGTGAGACTACAAAAACCACTACAGGCCACAGCTAGGAGGTTACGCAGGCTGCAATCAGACCATTTGCTAAGGACATGACTGTTTTCAAGCTGCAAATTTGCGTGCACCACTTAGTCATCACAGCCAAGTGTCCAACACTGTTTAAACCTTCATATTGCAGAATATAAATTCTTTTCCTGGGTGTTGCAGCAGTACAACATCAAACAGATTATTTAACCATCTGGGACGGAGGGTCAGTAAAAGCAGCCACAAAATGCTAAACAAACAAAAACATTAAGCTGAGGAGCACTCTTCAGACACTGTGCTCAAGTCAGGGGTGCATTCCAGCCATTGCAAGCTGGTCTGGGCTAGTCGTGGCTGATCCAAGGGCACCTCCCAGTTTATACACAATGAAGCCTGCTCCACTACAATAGGATTCCGGTTTAACAATATAGAGAGAGGACATGAACTATTTGTGCTAGCCAAGTTACTGAGAATGAGTCTTGCCAGTCTTGTTCATCTGTAGCTGGAAATCCTAGCAGCAGGGGAGGTATGAAACACCCCACGCTGCTGGTTTCCTGCAAGGGAAAAAAAAGCTTCTTTTCCTGCCTCCCCATCATACTGCTGCTGTCATCTTCCTCAAATTGCATTACAGTGCACTACAGCGAGAGAAGGGAGAGGAGGAAAGTCTTCTAGGCGGCATCGCCGCTCTGCTGCAGGCAGCTGTCGGCATCACTGCCTGTTCCGCTCTGCTATCCCACTGTAACACGTCTGACCAACATTTTGTACTTGCCACAGGTATGTGGGTAACCGCTCCTTCTGCTACCAGCCTTCAGGTACCTTCAAGCAAGAATGATCTGCAAGAGAGGTTTCCCTCCCCCGCTCCATCAAATATAAATGCATCATGTCTTCAGGATGGTATTTGGAAGTAGAAGCATAAATCTGTTCCTAACTCTGGTTTTGCAAAGGCTGCAAAAAGCCAGCCGCTGTCTTCCTTTCTCTAATCGAGAGACAGCAATAACAGCGCCCACAGCTTGGTAAGAGCACATCAGTGTAGACAAAGCATTGTACAGAAGCCTTGTGTGAGAAGTGATTTAGACAAAATATATTACTTGAGGCTGTTTTCCATCCTTGTATTCCCCAAACAAAGATTCTAGCTCGTACAAATCCTGATCGCCTTATACTACAGAGTAATATCACATGATGCCTCTACAGATCTTGTCCAAATGTTTATCTTAATAATGCAAACAGTAGCTTGGCCTTCTTACAGAGATAAACAGACCGAGCGTGAGCAACGCAGCACTTGTCCTGAGAAGCCAACTGAAAATGTTTCAGGTCACCCTGACACCTACATATGCTCCCAGATTTATTTCAGGTCACCAACTTTGCTTCTCATTACGAGCGACGATGACAGCCTCCAAAAGTCACCCTGTGAACAGACAGGCATGATCGGCACCAGCAAAGGAGTTAGGCTCCCCCAAAGCCAGGGAGGAAGCCACGCTTAATTTAAATTCCCCCTGACCTGGGTCAGAAACACTATGAGACGGCATCATGACTTGGGGTAGCAGCTGCCCCGTGATGAAATCTTTCCCCAAAGCCCAATGCTTTTTCCACTTAATCAGGCACTGACAGTTCCCCTCATGAACGCAGGGAAGGAACCACAGCAGTGCTAGTAATTAGGAGAAAGGTGTCATTCAGCAGGAATATGATTTCTAGTCCTCAGGAATTAAGCTTTCTCAAGGACCATTATGCATTTAAACCCACCACAAGCTCTTAAGCCCTGACCCAGAGGGAAAACATCACTCCTGAGATATTCCAAAATAAACCTGAAATTCTATAAAAGCTACATGAAGGCTGCTGAGAGCGAGATTATCCCAGCTCAGTAACGCATTCCTTCTTATCTCACATCTCAGTGCTTTGGCAAGGATAAACTTATCCAAGCCACCAGGACACTGCTAAGTGGCCTTTTTCTCTTCTTCCTGTTCTCCCTGCCTACACCTTCCCAATTTCCCAGATTTCCCTGTCCCAGTAACCTGCTTAAAACAAAACTACTCTACTTCTCCTCAGAATAACGCTGATCAGCATGTTATTTCGCTCAGTTTCAAACACAGGAACTACCACGTCAGTACACAGATAACCCTATCTCCTGGGCTGCTACTGAAAGATAGCTAGTGTCCCAAGTCAGCTGCATGTTTTGCACCTTCCACTGCTCACTGTATTAAAAAAAAGGCACCTACCCACCAGGGTTAGATCCTGCTGTGAGTAACTGACATTACATGTAGCAGCTTGAAAAGCCCACCCATTGACCCAGGCAGGCAATACACAACACTATTATTTTAGTGCGCACACAGACTTCCGAGACTATTAGTGCCTCTCCTTTAAGCAGTTAAGAAGATGTCTGAATTCAATAATTTAAATGGAGACTTAAAATATCTCCAGGCCAAATCCACGTGCAAAAAAACCCCTAAGCTTCTGATGAGAGGAATTAGTGGCGCAGTTCTGACTGTCCCGAAAAGAATGCAGCCGGTGGCAAGCCCCGACGCACATTGCTGCGCCGAGCTGCCGGCACTATGACACAGTAAACCACTCACAATGACTTTAAAAAGAAATAAATAAAAATAAGACACCCATTCCAAATTAATGAATGGCAGCTTCTTCCAGCAGGCATTAAAAAACACCCAAAGGGCTCCACGTTTCTTGCATTTGGGTTTGGGCAACTCAGACTAACCAGCTCCCGGCCCCCAAGATATGCTTCCTGCCTCTCTCCAGCTGTGCCAAAGTCACAGGAGTTGCATGCTCACTCCACCTATTTTTGCCACAGGACTTTTTAGCGATTTGTGTCCGATTTCAAAGCGCAAGCCACGCTGCCAGCAATCCTAGCTCGCCGGCGGCAGTAACGCCCACTGCATTCTCAGGCAGACAAAGCATGGACTACCCAGGAATCTGGACTTCCGAGGCAGCTTCTGAAACACAAGTCCAGGAACAGGCTGCCAGCACCCTGCTGGAAACCAGAATGTACCTTATCATCAGTAAAGCCTGCCCCAACCGCTCTTCCAGGAACTGTTATTCGTGCCCTGACTTACACAGTTGCCCGAGAAGGATGCCAGCAGCCATGCTGACAGGAAAGCATCCTAGGAAGGAAAGAAAAAGAGATGGAAGGCCCATTACCAAAATGCAGCACTACCAGGCGGGCTGAATGTCTCTACAGATCTTCTTCAGGAAGTGGGTCTGAGTCCTTTCCCAAGTCTTGGTATTCCAGGCACAAACTCCTGTCAAGACGACTGTTTGTTAACATCTAGTCACACCATGCAGACACCCAGCACATGAAATCTATTAAGATGTTTACAGTATCGAAAGGCCTGATGTAAGGCAGTGGAATTTTTGCACAGCATTCGTCCTAGAAATGAAAAGCTCAGATTAAAGCTGTAAATTCCACAGTTCTGTAATTAAAAGCTGTCCCTGCAATTCTACTAGTCCTAAAGAAAATGGGTTTGGCAATATGGTTTGTACTGCATGCTTCTGCAGCCCAGTACCTGTACAGGGACGTACCAGAACCTGCTCAAGATTTGGGTCTGCAGAGTGATGGGTCTCAAACATGCCCCTCTCACCTTCCAAACAGGTTGCTGGAGGAAAAGCTCATATGCCATCCTCTCTGGAAGCAGGAGGCGGCCACTTTATAACTGAGCATGCAAAGTCCAGTCTATCCACCTGGTGGGGACGCCTGCCTTCTCCTCTATTGCTACCGCTGGAAACCTGCAACAGCTCCGAAGTAGGTCACTCAAGATCACAGAAATCGTAAGAAAGGAACCAACCACCACAGAGACAGAATAAAGACACAGGGGCCTGCTCATAGGTCTTAGCACTAAGGCTGCCCACGCTTTTCAGCTACCACAGCAATTGGCTATTGCTTTTAGGATTTCTGTCCCAAAATACAGCAAGAAGAGTCCGCTGTTCTGTGTAGCAGGCAGTAAGCTGGAAAAGAAACACAAGAAGAGATGCTGTGAAAAGCACACAGACAGCGAAGTTACAGACCCTCAGCATTACACCTCGATAATGGAAATAAAAGTGCACAGCAGCAACATTAGCTTTTCTTTTTTAAAGCATCAGAGGTCTCATACCAGTGACCGAACCATAACACTTCATGTAAGAAACTGAATCTTGCTTGACGCGCAGTAAGGAAGCTAAATAGAAACATCGACACGTAAACTTATTCATACGAAAGCTGTGTTTCTGGTATAAGTATTTTTCTATAAGACTCTAAGATAAGGTATTCGAAGGCAATGCTTCAGGTCATAAAGCGAAGGTGAGGTGAAAAGAAAAACCTCACGGGCCAGACTCACGGGCGCAAGCAGCCGTTACCCGCCCAAGGGCTGCACAGAGGTTCCAGCGAGCGCGGCTCTAAAGCCAGCGGATCCGTGAGACGACAGCGACTTTTTAAGCCGACCTACATTTCGCCCATCCTAAACCCTGGGTGAACTCACGCTCCCCTCTTCGCACGCACGCTGGAGTTAGCTACAGCTCTTCAGTCTCGGAGTACTTCGGTGAAACCCCGACCTTCCTCCAGCCATTTGGGGGAACGAGCGCAGCTCCAGAGGCAGAAGCACCCATAGGACACCTCCGTTATATAAACGCTATGTACGTTAGCGTTTCCAGCGTTTGCTCTCTCCCACCAAGCTGAGCTAGCACTCAAATCAATAGAGAGGGGAAGAGGAGGAGGAGTATCTCTTACACAGATCTCTCAACTCCGAGGACAGCTGTGTTTTGGGTTTCTTTTCTGCAGCAGCTCCCACAGCAGATGCCTGAAATGTCAAGATGTCCCAACGGCACCAAGTGTTTCCACAACAAGAGGGGGGTCAGAGGAGAAGAACAAGCTGACGTCCGCCCCTCCCCAACAGCTCCGGGAGCCGACGCGATTTTTCTTCCCCAGTACAAACACACAGCCCAGGGTACCTGAAACGAGCCCACGGAGAGCAGCCCCGGGCAATGGTACCTGGGTGCCCCTCCCCCTCTTCACCTCCCCACGGGGGGGGGACGACACACACGGGACTTCAGCAGGACCCCAGGGCCACTGACCGTGGGGA
>VYZV01028855.1:40874-52527 GCA_013401275.1 Pandion haliaetus | reverse complement strand
GGAGTCCTCTGCCATGGCGGGGGGGTGCAGGTCCTCTGTGGGGGTCGTTTGCCATGGGGGGCAGTGTAGGTCCCCTGTGGGGGTCCTCTGCCATGGGGGGAGACGGGACAGGTCCCTCGTGGGGGTCCTCTGCCATGGGGGGTGTGGGTGTGGTGTGTGCAGGTCCCCTGTGGGGTGCAGATGTGCAGCCCCACCGCAGTGGTTAAGCTGCTGGAAGAGAAACCTGGGCACACGACCCAGCTCAGCCCGGCTGCTCTTGTGGTCTGGGAGCCAGACACGGGGTGATTCCCCCCGCCCCAAGGGCTCTGCTGCCTTTGGAGGGGTTAAATTCTGGGTTTGGGGTGCAAAGCGGCTCTAGAACAGAGACGTGGGGTGCTCTGCGCCCCCACTGCCTGCAGACCAGGGCGCGTTTATTTCCCCCATCACCAGTGTTGCCAATTTGGTCCAAAAGCACGGGTGAAGCCAGGAGCTTTCTCTTTCCCCTGTGTTGCTCGTAAGGACCAAAGCTGGTCCGTGGACTCCTTCTCGCCTTCCTGGGACCCTCGAGCTGCCTCCTTCCCAACGCCAGATTGGTTACCATCCCTAAAATGCCCTCAAAATCCAGCAGCCCCCACCCGGCTGCAGGACAGAGCAGCTTTGGGGACAAGACATCACTGTGAATTTTTGATGACATTCATTTCTCTTTTGATACCTGGTTATGGGGAACTGAGCCGCCTGGGAGGGTGAGGGCCACGTCCTGCTCCCATGAAGCCTCCCAGCCTGAGATCAGACCAGCACCGCAGACCCAGGAGATGGGGAAAAATAAAAAAGAATAGTAGTTAAAAACAAATTTCATAGAAAAGTACGTGTCTGCAGCAACACATGTTATGGAAGGAGCAGGACAGGTGCCCCGGGGCAGTGGGAAGGGCTGGTGGGCAGCTGGGGCGTCCCCAGCCTCCCTGCCATGAGGGAAGAGGGGCGAATCCCACCTCCGCTGAGGCCGGTTCCTCCTGTCGCCGTGTGCGGGGAAGGCAAATGGTTTTTCCAGGCAGCACTGGGGAGAGCGGTGCTCACCGGAGCTGAGAGCTGCTGCTGCCACCCAGTCCCCCTGCCAGCCCAGCGGCAGGACGGCTCAGCCGGCAGCTCCTGCTTCTGCAGCTTGGGATTTCCTCTAGAATGCTCCTTGGCTCTCGGTGAGGGAGGATGGAGCCGAGCACATGCATCTCAGTGCCCTGCCACCCCGAAAATGCCACTGCCCAACCCAATGCCTCTTCCAAAAGCACCAGTGACCTCTTGGTTACCTCCTTCCTCGGCTGCATCCTGGCCACCATGTGCACAGTTGGGGTGGTGGGAGATACCTACACGCTGGTGGTCTCCATGAGGTTCACCAGCTCCATGTACGTGTACATCGTCACCTCGGCCCTGGCTGATCTCCTGTACTTACCCACCACCCCCTTCATGGTCTGCACGTACTTCGTGTGGGACTGCTACTGCGGAGACCTGGGCTGCAGGATCCTCTTCAGCCTCAACCTCCTCACTATGCACGCCAGCATCTTCATCCTCACCATCATGAACACCGAGCACTACCTGGCTGTCATCAGGCCTCTGGCCACCCTGCCCAGGTGAAGGGACTACTGGCGGGTGGTCACCTGCCTGGTGTGGCTGGTGGCTTTCCTTCTCGCCATCCCCACCACAATCCTCATCGACCTGCACACCAGCCACCGCAACAGGGTGACCAAGCGTATGTGCCACCCCACGTGGCGGATGGGGACATACGAGGTTTATCTTGCCATCCTCTTCAATACCTGCATCCTCACCCCAGGCAATATCATCTGCTGCTTGGACACCAAGCTGCCCAGGACCTACTGGAGGTCCCAGTGGGCTCTTGTTCTCAGCACTGAGAAAACCCTCTCAGAAACCCACCAATGTCCCAGGCAGAAGGACCTGTGTATGCTCTTCAGCGCCGTGCTCGCTTACTGGGCTTGCTTCCTCCCTTCTGGCTTGTGGCAGCTCTTCAGCATCTCTTGGTATGAGCAGGGAGGATGGGGGTGGCACCACCGTCATCTCCATCAACTTCCTCATGACCTACCGGGTCTACAGCAACAGCTGCCACAACCCCTTTCTCTATACGCTGCTCTCCAAAAATTACAGTGAGTATCTGCGGAGCCAGCACCCAGCTGCTGCGAGCCTGTCCAGCCTCTGCTGTCCCCCCCCGGCCACCACCCAGCTCCCAGGGGGCTCTGGAGAGGATGGGTGCTCCCTCCGAGAGGTGGGTGCCCGTGTTGCACGCTGGTGTGCCATTGGGTTAAGCACTTCTGCTGGGGGGCACACAGTGCTGTTGCCGTCTGTGGGAGGCCGCTAAGAGCTATCAAGTATGGTAGTAAAAAAAGGATGAAAGTCGGCAGCAGAGCAGCTCCGATCGCTGACCTCACCCTGAACCCTTTGCTAAATGTCTTTCTCACAGTAAAATTTTTATCGAGTTCTGTTGAAAACTAGTTTATTGCCAAATCAGTCTGAAAAAAAATTTGCCGGAGGGAATTGGGGCTCGGGGGTCCCACTACAAATCCTCTGGAAACGGCTTTTCCGGATCATGTCAGCCAAACCCTCTGAGATGAGCCGTTTGCTGAGGGCTCCCCACAGACCATCCTCCCACGCTGCCCAGGGACCACCACCATCTCCCCCATCCTGAAAATGGGGGGATGACATTTCAGTGCCTGGGTAGCAGGAGGAGCTCCCCTTGGATTTCCACCAAAAAGCAAAGGCATAAGGAGCCCCGGCGCGGTGGGTCCCCACTCTGAGCAATGCACGTGGGTGCTGGGGTCCCTGTCCCCCCCTGCAGCCATCGATGCTCGTGGAGGTGAAGCGAGCGACACGGAGCCACCCAGGACATGGCATTTCCCTCTCAGGCAGGGACCCTGCCGTGGGGCAGTGCCAGGAGGCAGCAGGGGCTCTCGCAGGAGGTGGGCTCAGCCCACCCATGGCTGCAGGAGCTGATGGTGCAGGGGGTCAGCCCTGGCCCTCCCAAAGCCCAAACACGAGGCTGCGTCAGAGGACAGCACAGGCACCCGGTGACAATAGGGATCAGTCCCTTTGGATAAAGGACATTTGCTTGCTACTCTCCTGCAGAGCCAGACCAAGCAGATCTACCCCTCGGAGTGTCCAGCGCAGATCTGCATTGTGCAGGCATGTCACCGTCACTGCCCCCTCCAGATCCGTACCCAGACACGCAGCATTGCTCTCAGGTGTCCAGATACGCTCCTGGACCCAGCCACTGCGGGACTTTGATGGCAGGTCTTGCCTGGCCATGTCAAAGACTGGAATCGGGGGAGGCAGCCAGGCTCATTTAATCAGCATCCAATTAAAATTTAATTTTAAAATCTCCCAGACCAAATGCTTTACACCAGCCCAGGAAGATGCTCTCTGACCAAGGTTACCTCTATAGAGGAGACGAGGCTGGACCAGCAAGACTCATGTTGTTTGCTTATCTTTTCCTAATCATCACCACATCCAGAAGGTTTCTCTCACAGATCTCCTAAAACCCGGCCAAATACCACAACCAGTGCCAGGATCTCCCCAGCCCTCCAGGAAGATTTCTCTCCCCCCTCCCTGCACAGGGACCGCTGTGGCCCAGCCATATGGTTTCCAGCCACAGCCTGACCTCTGTTCCGTGTGCCAACTGCTTCTGAATCTGGGACAGAGATCAGCAAACTTGGCACGACTCTCCTGCGGCTGTCTGCAAAGCCACGCTTACCCACCCCTGAAACACCCCTCTTCTGCAAGCCGTAAAAGCCAGGTTGTGGTGTGCAAGAAAACATCTATCCTGCTCAACCTGCTGGTGCCTAACCTCCTTCCCGTCATCTTACATCCAGCCGTGAGCTCTCCAGGCAGGTTTTTTTTTATTGCGTGTCTGGTCCCACATCAGGGGCTCTTGTTCTCTAGAGGGATATAAACAATACAATAATGCTGCAGCCGAGGCTGGGAGAGGGTCCGCAGGAGAGGTGGGAGTTGCTTGCATCATCCAGCCAGCAAGTAGTTGTGAGAGCGCAGAAGGGGGTTATAGAAATGTATAACCCCCTTCTGACCTTGTTTCAAATTAGCAAGATCAGAGAGAGAGGCAGCATCCTCTCCTCCTGCCCTCCATCCCCCACCACACCTGAAAGGATTTAATCTGTGATTATTTATTGGCAAAGCTTTGGGGTTTTAGTTTTACCCTAAGCCACATGTGCAAAAAGGCTGAAGAGGGAAGCGAGAGGGAGGGTTTAGCTAGGCATCAGACTGTAAAGCACCAGCAGAAAATATCAAGAGATTTGCTCCTGAATTAAAACCCGTTCTGCCATGCCTTCTTAAAGCACATGCTAGTAGGCAGGAGCTGTCTTTCCCCAAGTGGGCAGAGTGCCCAGGACACAGGACCACCATCATAAATCAGAAAAGAAATTGCCGCTATGAGACCAGTGCTCCTCCTCAGAGTCTGGTTTTGCACATCCTGCAGAAAGAGGCAGAGACTGGAAAATTTAACTTGAGGAATTTCATTGACTTGCCAAGCTTCCATAAAAGAGACAGTCAATTCCTTGAGCTCTGTAAGATTTCCTAAGTATTAATTTTTTTTATCATGTTATCAGAAAGTTCACATAGTGCAAAAGTCCTACAGCAACCCCTCTACAGCATACCCCTGGAGCAGGCTCCTTCTCTCTCTTAGCTCTGTCCGCATACCAAAAGGATACCAGAAATCAGGAATACTTCCACAAAAGTATTTATTAAAGAAAAAAACAAAGCAGGACCAGCGTTTGCCAGAGCACTGAAGGACTGACAGCATTTCTTGCTCCAAATCATCAAGCAAAAATTGTTCAGTCCCTGTTGCTGGTTGAAATGAGGGGGTGGGCAAAACCAGCTCCCTGGTTATTTGCTCAATATGTATTAGTGCATTTGATCACATTGTGAAGTTACTCAAAGAATAAAAAACATTGTTGAATTGTTCTCCCCCCCCCTTTAAAAAAAAAAAAAAGCAGATTAAAGAAATTCTAGCTTTCAGCTTTAAAGAGTGCACACCCTGACACTGAGCACTGAATGATCACTGCCAGCACCATCCTCAGACTTGTACTGTCTTTCTCCACTTGCAAAACACTACTAATTAGAAAGAAAAACAAACAGGAAAGCAGAAATTCGTCAGCATTAATGAATCTTTCTCCAACTCTCATTAAGGGGGGGACCTATAATTTCTTTCCTGAAAACTGAGGTTTTGGAAAAATAACAGGACAAATAAGGTAAGAAGGGAAAAAGATTAAGGCTGGTAATTAATCAGTTAAAGAATGAATGAAATGAAGTGTTCTACCTGGAAAGGAGGAGTTTTATCTGGGCAGCCCATACAGATCTGTTAAATAAATTGCATTTCCATACCGTGTCCACTGAGTTAGCTACCACAACCACAATCCTGCCACAGAGGTGCTGGTACTCACAACAGCTTGAGCCAGTTTTGTGAGCAAACGATGCTCCATATTCATGAGAGACCAGTGCTAACACCAGGACAGCTTCATCACACCAAACTCTGGCTCTGTCAGACTGGATTTTTTTTTTAACCTTACTATTTTGTAATGCTACATCACTTTCAATAACAGCAATACTTTTTTTTTGTTGCTGCCTTTAACATTCTGCCTTTATCCTCCACCCCCATCTCCAGCTAAGCTAAGCACAGCACTACCACACTCTTTAATTATGAACATATCAATTTTCCTGTGACTTCCATAAATATTTTAACAAAATAGCGGATACCAAGAATTTAAAGTTGTGAGTTTATTGCATATGTAACAAAAATGAACATGACCTCCTGGGTCCAGCCTACTATACAATCACTGTTTATTCCAGCTGGTTCCATAACCACATTAAATAGAACTAGTATTTCTTTAAATACTTTGATTTAGACATAAAATGAAACATTAGTGTACAACTTTCACAAAATAAATCTGCAATAAAAACAGTGGGAAGAATAACAAGGATAGCAGCAATACTTAAACGTGACATTACAAAATAATAAATTAAAAAAATACATTATAAAGTGGTTGAGGAACAAAAAATTAACAAATTAAAAACAGATCCATACTGTGTTTCTGGGAACTTGCTGTACCACACGGCCCTGAACCTGGGCACCAGCTCCAGAGGGCCCGGTGGCTGGATCACTAATTTACAAAATCTGTTGGATTTCATAACCACCTCAACTTGAACTAAGTACATACTGCTGAGCAAATGCTGATTTCACCATCTGGAGCTTCGAGCAGCCTTTTTGAAGCAGGGTCTCGTCTAACATAATGCCCAAGTTAACGCTAACATTCATGAAACAGTCTCGTTTCTTCCCGATTTAAAACACGAGCAAAGTGGTGGTTTCCTACATCCCTGAGCATATAGTATAGGCTGATGAGCAGTATCAGGGCAAGCACTGAAGGTCTGTGCCAATGGACCAGCTTTTAGGTTTGCCTTTAGGACAGGAACAAAAGACACACTGTACCTTGTATTTCCTTCAGGTCAGATCCAAGAGTATCCACGTACAAGGTGGAACGTGTAATGACAAAATGAAGGCCAGACGATGTTATTCTTTGGGCAAGTTTGAGAAGTAACAACCAGTTCAAGTGCTGGCAGACCAAGAGGGAATAAACATACAAATTCAGACAGCTGAGGTTATCCGAACAGCTCCCGAGAAATCAGAGAGTCAATGGCTCAAGCCATGCAAACTCGTTTGCATTTCGTCCTTCCCTGGCCTTGATACTATCCATAGGAAGAACAAGCCATCGCTTAAAACCCATTCTACCTCACTTCTTTATTTTCCTCCATCCAGCCAACCAGCTTTAAGGCCTGCCTCAAATGCATGTACAGAACAATACAAAAAATGTCTTCATCGTCACTGAAGTGGCACAAAATTGCAAAGACAACACGATGGGAGAGGTGGTGAAGCTGTTTAAGAGAGAACTGAAATAATTAAAAAGACAGTGCCCTATTCTCATTACTGTCAGCATGGAGGAGGTACCTTGACAAGGGCTTTTAAATACAGCAAAAAACAGACGGACTTTTCAAAACAACAATCCTTGCCTATTCTTATTTTGTGCATTCAATAAAACACTGACCTAGCAAAGACATTAGGAACTATCATATGTCAACTGTGTCATTGACATAAAGCTACTTGACCTATAGATCTCCAAATCAAGGGCCTTTACCTTCACCTCGCTTGGTTTTTACTGAGCCAGTTGTGCTGCATGTAGAGCTTGTGTGATAGGATTTTTGTTAGTGGTGGGCTTTAGTATCTAGGGTTTTTTTTAAACTCTTTTAGTGAAAAATCCACATGAGACTGCATGCAAAGCTTTTAGGCAATAATCCATTTTGCAATTTTCCTATCTGACTGGTTTATTGCACATTCAAACAAATGTACTGAAAGGATTAAATACACTCTATGAACAGGTATGACTTCACAGCCATTTTGAAAAGCCAGGGCTGTGGGGATTCTGCTACTCAGCCCAAGACCGTACAGATGCTTGTCTGCTGACAGTTCATTTCCTCTCTCTTCTGCAAAAGTGTCACACAGTTTCATTTACGTCCCAACAACCACTACTGCAGAAACTGGTCCCCAAGTGCCAAAAGATTCCTACAGAACATGGGTCTAAATACGCCTCTCCTGTGCAGTCTTGCAGGATGAGCATCTTTAGCCACTCCGTGCAAATCTCACAATATGGTACAATTGTACACCTCCAATGCAATCCTTACTCCCAACAACAAATCACAAGAATTATGGTCAATGGAAAAAAGAAAACCACAAACAAACAAAACAGAGAAAGATGCCAGGGTTTTGACAAGTGTCTACTTTCTGTCCTATCACAGTTTAAAGCTATTATCAAATTCAATTAAAAAAAGACAAAATAGAAGTATTCCAGTAGACATCTTCTAAGAACAATCTCTTACCCACAGCTGAATTTCAATGCACTATTCCATAAACATAACATCTGTTAAATGTTTCAGTAATGAATCTCTCTAAAAATCAGGCTTGCCAAAGAAAAAAATCCTATACAAGCAAGTCTGCTTTACTTAAGTTTAGACATGTTTGATAGATAACTGGGTCTTTCTGAAGCCATGTTATTTGTTAAAACACTGTCTCATCTTGGTGTGCAAACTGGAAAAAATGTTAGTGATTCAGGTATTTGATTTGCTTTTGTTTCCCCTGGGAAGTTGTTTTAGCAATGTGTTAGAGAACAAGCCTTTCAATATTAGTTTCAGATATTTGACAAAATAGCCTTATATGGTCTCTGGAGAAATTTTCATCCCTACAGAACTGAAGTCATAAATTCTTCCAATAGCTTTCCATAACATTTAAAGCGTACTCACTGTATAGTTACCCTTTTACCTCAACCTCCACATAAACCTTTCCCAAGGCCAAAAACTTCAGAAGTCTGCTCTGTTAACTTAGCTTTCAGCAATTTCCATGTGAGTCTTAGAATTTGAAGTCACACAAACACATCTCGGGTAGAACAGTGGCACAGAAATCACAGCTTTGGGACTGAAGAGATTTTTATCCTCTTGTCTCCTCCTTACAAGGCTTCTCTGCATGGTACTTACATCTGAATGAACTATGGAAAGTATTCCTGCAGGAGGAAATAATTGTTTTCATGTGCAAAACAATCAGATTTCAGCCAGGACAACCAAAAAGAAATCAAACAATACCATTTAAGCTGCCCCAGATTCCTTCACTTTTCTCAAGGTGAGCCACAGCTTCCACTGGGAGCTTCCTGCTAAGGCAGAACTTGGGATTTCTTTACCTTTCAGTTAAGTGTTCATATGGAGGTATTTTCTGCTAGAAGTTTACTTTTTAAACAGGTTTTTAAAATGTGCAATGCAAATTCTAGTGCCAGTCAGACACTCTGCACCCGCTGGACTCTACAAGGGCTCAGGCTTGATTTAAGACAAACTAACCAGGTACACCTACCAGTTGCAAGTCCTCAGCAATTAAGCTCATTCTTAATTATACTTTGATTCTCCTGTTAAAAAAACCCCACAGGTCACTGACCCTATCACAATATGTGTTACAAATCTAGCAGAATATCCTGTGTAACCAAAGCCAAATGCTGAACTTGGCTGCATTTCATTTTATGGGGGATGGAAGAAGAGGGAAGGGGTTATTGTAACAAAGGGGAGAAAATAGAGTTGGAAACCACCAATAAAAGCCCCTACCCCCACCCTCATCCACCAGCGGCGGAAGGGAAACAGCCCCATCTCTAAGTTGTCTAGAGTTCCAATGCTTCAGACAGCTTAGCAGGAAGTTCACAGCAAGCTTCTTCTAGCTTTTGATTTGGTGGTCCATGAGCTAGCATCTGTTTCCTTTGGTTGCTTTTTCACTCCACAGCAAACCCACATGTCTCTTCCACAGCTGTCAACAGCTTCTCGTAAAGCTTCTCATATGACTCATAAGGCGGAATGTCGATCCGGTTAAAGCTAGAGGTAAAATAACAACACATTGCAATACATTAATCTAAAATATTTATTCGAAAAAAAATTTCTAGATCAGTAAAAAAAAAAAAAAAATATCAAAGAAAGCCTCAGCCGCTTCCGTGGCCAAACGAGACAAGATAAAAAACAACTGCATTTCTGCAGCAGGAATGCACGACTTAATAGGGCAGCATTTGGGAGGAGGAGGCAGGTGGCAGATGCAGGAGACTTGCAAATAAAGCAAGACATCAGACAGGCCTACTCCCTGCTCTGCCTGCAGACAATCTGTGCCACTGCTGAAATATTTCCTGTCTCTGACAGAGTGAGACTTCCGTACGAGAGCTCAGTTCTGTGCCTATACTGTACCAATAGTGCACTGTTCCTACATTTTACATCTGAAAACTATTCTTTGTAATCTTGTATGAGGACTCATTGATGCGAGTCATTTCTCAGTGAATACTTTTCCTGAACACATAGAAATAAGCTTACAAACACCCCGCTATCCAGAATAATCAACTCTGGGATAAATGAAACGACAGATAGAAAAGAAGACAAATCAAGCTATAAGAAAAGTCAATTATTTTGCTGGCTGCAGAGCACAGATATTTCCAAGCTAGCAGAGCATACTTGGAGTCACCTATGCATATCACATGGTTAATCCATACCCAGGACAAACAGAGATGACTCTTTTAAAACAAGACAGAAGGAAAGCAAGCACTGACACGCAGAATGTTTTCAACTTACCAAGTGTGGGCTTTTGGAAGGTTGTCTGTGTTTGCATCTATTAAATGGATGGTAAACAGTCTGGGTCCTGCAGCGCCTGTAGAACCTTACAGACAGACATTCTAGTTAATGCACTTCAACAAAACATCATTCATGGACAAAAATTCTGCTACTTACAAAAAGGCAAGAGAGAAAATTACAGCTGCAAACACAAGTATGTCATAGACTAAATCTGTAGAACAGATTTGCAGCTGATGAAGGGATTGCAGAAGCGATAGGGCTGGTCACGACAATCAATTTGCAGACTAGTATTTTGGAAAGCTGCTAAATTTTATATTAACAAAGCTGCACCTTCAAAAATGAAAAGACTTAAGTGCAAGAAGGTTTTCCTTCTAAAACAGAACTATGTATTTCAATTTTGAACATCAGTTTACTGTCAGCCAACAGATGGAACTTGTATCAGGAGAATCGCAACAGCCTACGACACTGCCACCCTTTCTGATGACAAAAACTGCAATTTTCAGGAACTTGTTTTAAAGTCTAATGGTTTGTTGCCAAACAATGAAGGGAACACAATTCTTATGTGAAAAAGTTGTTGGTCAGCTCTATAATCATGTGCGTGCTTCCATGCAATGATTTTAACATCAGTCCGCAGAGTTGTAGGAGACTGATTAGCTAATATTGACACCAGTCAAAGGGCTACATGATGACAGATTTACCAGCTTCTACCACTATCAGCAATGGCTGAAGTGTTCGCCATCAGCAGAGCTGCTGACAAATGTAAAACTGCTCTTGGGATCTAAAGTTTGTAAGTGCTTGAGTTGTCCAGTAATATGCTGATATTTTACAAGGGGCTAGTAGATACCACACAATTTTTATCTCTTTCTCCCACCACAGATTAACTCAGCCTCCACATCAGTCACCTTGTAAAGCCTTGAAACCTTGAAGTGGGACGCGCGTCGAACCCGTCACAAACTGCAGCAGCCTTGCCCTTCTTTCTTCATCAAATGTTTCCACTGCTTGCCAGAACCACTTCACAATATTGCTATCTGCCATGCAGTGCTTTAGACGTGTGTTTGACTTCCAGTCATTCAGGTCTATCTTATCCAGGCCTCCTATGATTAGCTGTTAAAGGATTAGAAACACTTTAACATTCAGAGTAATTTCAGGTTTGCAGCTATAAAAACATACATCCAACCATTTTGCGAAGCCTAGCATTCTTTATGTGCTTGAAGCACCTTTTTGGTGCAAGGTAACGCTCCAAAACAGTTTAGAACAGGCAGTAAATCTCTCCAGTTTAACTGCAATGAAACTGAGGCCAAGGAGTACACTTAACAGAACTAGAATTTTCACAAGGAACTAGAGTCAGAAGCCCATTCAACACCTGTTTTGTTAAATCTACGCTACCTGAAAAGTACAGCATATCTTTATGAGGGCACAGCACAGACTTAGAAGGCGGCATGCCATCTACTGTGCTACACAACACCGTTGTCCT
>VYZV01028855.1:27077-40835 GCA_013401275.1 Pandion haliaetus | reverse complement strand
CAGTAACATCCCAGTTGGTTTGCTGTTCCACAACAAACTACAGAAACTTTTAATCTGTTTTCTGATGTTGTTTGAGAGAGGATCCGACACAGACGAGACATACTACTTCAGTCTCTTTTCCAGATGACACCAGGTTGCAAAATACTGTAAAAGGAAATCACTGCTGGCCATGAATCTAACCACCTCCCCTGGCAACGACAAATAAATGGCTTAGAGAAAATGTCATCACTCAAATGTGTGTCATATTCTAAATTTCCCATAGTATTTCATATTGAGGATCACATTTCTAAGAGCTACCGTTCAGCAGCTGCCTTTTTGTGCCACCAAGACAGCACCCACTTACACTCATTTACATTATTAGGACAGTCGCAACTGTTCTGACGCAGACAGTATTGAAATATTTAATGGATTTTTAATCTGTCTTTTCAAGTAGCCAGCAAATGGAATGCAATAACTTCATGGGATTAATGAGTACGCACAAGCAACTAGCACAAAGCTAGTGCTTCCAATACCACAAATGGTCCATATTCCACAGGTTATCTTTTTTTAAAAAGGCAAAAACAGAGGAAAAATTGCTATAACAGGAATTATTTTAAGAGGTAGCATTCTGCATCTCAGGGTTAAATGAGAAGACAAATTAATTTCTTTTCTACATGCTCTACACTTCTATTTTAGCCCCTGTAAACCATGCCCGATGGGCATATGGAAACAGCCGCATATGAAAACAGTTACTGAAGAAGAAAAGTTCTGGGGTAGGTAACACGTTAGGTCTTGCCAACAGTTCCTCAAACTTGCATTAGTTCCTCCCTGCCCAGACCACTTGCTTTGAGCTTTAGTCCTTGGTTAGACAACATGGTGTATTTGTCTTTCCCTGTTTAAGTAGCCCTCTCAATAATGTTAACACCAAGAAAGTCTAGAATAAACCAAAAAAGAATTTGGCTAAACAAATACACAGCTTTCTGGTACGTAAACTGGAGTAAGATTTGTGGGTTTGTTTTTTGTTTTGCTTTTTTTAAAATCAATGCTTGATTGTGGATCAAACAAATTACAAAACAATATTCCACGTGGATAAAACTTATACCTCAAGTTCCTTCTGGTCGAAAGGCTTAAGGAGATGTTGAGGAATAAGTTCATTAAAACCTTTCTGCAGAGCCAGGAACTGTGCCTCTATTCCTCTCATAAATCGCCAGTTTACATACAACCTGGGGGGAAAAAAAGAAAGTCAGGGATGATAAGCTAGATAGGACTGGGCTTTTTATAGCAGAGCTGGAAAATGCTCATTTTTCAGAGGAACTTGTTTTAATACACACATTTTTGTATTATGAAAGAAATGCTTATCAGTTCCTTTTTCCATCAACAATTAATTATTGCACATCAACAGAAAAACCAAAGTACAATTCACAGCTTCATCTTCCCAGGTCTTACAATAGTGCATTGTGTGAAAACACTCATGGCGTTTATGACTAAGGTGTTTCCCCCGTCGTGGTTTAACCCCAGCCAGCAACTAAGCAACATGCAGGCGCTCACTCACTTCCCCCCCGCCCAGTGGGATGGGGAGAAAATCGGGAAAAGAAGTAAAACTTGTGGGTTGAGATAGGAACGGTTTAATAGAACAGAAAAGAAGAAACTAATAATGACAATGGCAACACTANTTGGAGTATACAAAACAAGTGATGCACAATGCAATTGCTCACCACTCGCCAACCAATCTGCAGTTAGTTCCCAAGCAGTGATCTGCCCTCCCTGGCCAACTCCCCCCCGTTTATATACTGGACATGATGTCACGTGGTATGGAATAGCCCTTTGGCCACTTTGGGTCAGCTGCCCTGGCTGTGTTCTCTCCCAACTCTTTGTGCCCCTCCAGCCTTCTTGCTGGCTGGGTGTCAGAAGATGAAAAATCCTTGACTTTAGACTAAACATCACTTAGCAACAACTGAAAACATCAGTGTGTTATCAACATTCTTCTCATACCTAGCTCAAAAACATAGCACTGTACCAGCTACTAGGAAGACAATTAACTCTATCCCAGCTGAAACGAGGACACCCCCAAAATACTTGATTAGTTTCACCATATTAAAAAAATTCATCTGTTTACTACCTTCCTTCCACTACATTTGCAGGATACATTTTTGATCTGCAATACCTGACATATTCTTTCTTGTTCTCTTCTGTCACTGGAATATTCCTGCCATTTGGTTTGAGCTCATGCTGTAAAATCCGCCCAAAAGCATTGTGTTCCACACAAAATGTATGGTCCAGAACTGGGGTGATATCGTTCTCTCTGGCAATGGAAAGACAGAGGGTAAACCTAGTATTTTTGATATTTTGATAACTCTCAGTGGTGATGCCAACAGTGTGTTATCTGAACACTTAGTTAGTCTTCATGATGAACCTAGTAACTAGCCATCTGCATTTCATACCACATGAGGAATATTGCCACAATCACCAATTTCTATATAGCTTAATGCATGTTGAAAAGCCTGATCAGATATGGGTCATCCATCTAATTCTAGTAGTACTCAGGATAATAAATAAAACCCTATATATACAAAACCACACACACACATATATATATACAGCAATAATCTGATCTGCTGTCATGTATCAGTGTGAAGCATGGAAGAGATCACATGCAGTGAACTTCAACAACATCAGTAACTTTAAATACAAAATTCAAAACAGCATTTAGGAAAAGAAAACGAGACAACACAAAGCTGTGCTGAAGACTCCCACAGCTACACCAAATGTTGGATTTTGTTCTGAACTGTAAGCATACAGAAGCCCACATTACTTCCATTTATTTCTATTTTAATCAAAGTTGGTTCTCTTTTGAACAGGACTGTACCTCCCTGCAGAAATCTGTCCTGAGTTTGGACTTTGATATTGTGATATTCTACCATACCCATGCAACATTTAATGATTTAGTATCTACTTTGCTGCAAGGAGAGCTAACACAGTTTGCAATGAGAACTCTTCCTCAAGTACCTTGAGCTTTTTGACATAGAAACAGTAATTTAATAATTTTTGTACAGATCTCCACCATTACAAGATTTTTTGCAAACATTTTCTGAAAAATTTTATCTCACTATTGCCAACATACTCTACCCCATCTTCTCTACAGAGAGACAACTGATAAATACAGTACTTACAAGATCCAGACTAAACTTTTGTGTAATTCTGGGTCAACAGATTCCAGATCAGAGAGCTGAATGGGCTTCCCCAGCAGCTGTTTGTAAAAGGGAACCGTGAAACCCCCATTGATATAGTGTCCATGGAACACAGCCAAACCCATTATCCGACCAACAAAATGGAAATAAGACAAATGGTCCTGCAGGGAGAGAGGAGAGAAAATCAGGCAGCAGGAAGACACTGACATCTTGTGGTTATATCTGTGCCATCAGTTCTATGTTCAGTGCAAGTTATCTGCAACCCCCTGGGCAAGAGAAGCCACCATTTTTCCTCATAACATAACCAAGAACAGAAGCATTTAATGATTAAATACCTCAGACAAGTCTCTGTGCATTACCTGACTAATAAATTGGATACAAGTCTTCTAGACCTCTCAAAGGGCAAAACTCGGAAAAAGAAAATCCCCATGAAACCCTCAGAATCCAAGAAGATATGACAGTTCCAAATGAATTAGTTTATTCTTTGTTTAACCACCAAAATCTTTTTACTCTTGAGGAAGCAAGCCATGTGCTTATTTCCCTCATGTCTTTCATGTTGCTTATAAACTCACTTCTGAAAACTGAGGCATAAGCCCTATGGATGAGATTTTTCCAATCTACCTTCCCCATCTTATAGAGCAAATGTCATGTCAGGAAAAATTGCCCTGTACAAATACAGAACTGCTACTCCTTTTAGGGTCTGCATCAATACAAATCCTCCAGTAAGAAAAAAAAGCAAGCACAGCAGCTTACTGAGAAAGGGCAGGCAAGGCATACAAGCCCCTACAGTCATGGGGTGAACACTGCTTAGAAATACAATGCTGTTTACACAACTGCCTCCTCTGTCATGTTTTCAATTTCTGAAAAAAACCCCTCTGCTTCATACTATATCAACATAAGACTCATTAACACATCCTTATTCTGCTTTACCCTTCAGTTCACACTCTTGTCACGGAAGACCAGCTGTTACAAAAAACTGCAGGGGACATCTGTTAAAGTAGGTATGTTGCTCAGAAGTTAATACTTACAGGATTGATAGAAGAGTCTGGATTGATTTGCAGCATGTAAATATTATCTGTGGAGTACTGGAAGAGTCCATAATAGGGATTCAACATTTCATGGCACAGTAAATACAACCATTCTCTGCCCAAAAAAAACCGTGAAGGTATTTTAGAAGGGTGCAACTTGCACTTAAGTTTCAGAAAACACAATTATTGTGAATCATCAGTTATAAAATGCTTATTTCAAAATCAGATCACCTTGTACTGCCCACCATTTGCAGACCAAAAAGGTATGCTTAAAAACCCATAAAGTGTCTTACTCCACTCACAGTCAGACTTGTTTTAGTCTAGAAGTACTGAAGGGATTAACATCAATTAGAGAAGCTATAGCAAGCTGTTGGACAACACCATCAATGAATTGAGTCTCAACAAGACCCACTTCCAAAAAAATCTTGACTCTGTACAGAGTTCAGGTATTTGGAGACTAAGAGATCTGCTCTCTGCAACCTGTACGGTATAAAGAAATACTAAAAAAACCTGTTGTTTAAAATCAGCTCAATCACTGGAGGTCTTTAGAAAAGCTGTTTTTCTGCAAATGCTTGATGACTAGAGAATCTCTGCTTTCAGCAGAGAGGCCAGAAGGGGCAGAGAGACCAAAAGCAATGAAAGAAGAGAGGCTGGGTAAATTCTCTCACCTCAGTAACATACAAAGACTGGAATAGAACTAAAGCTATTTCTGACCTCACAACTCACCATGACAAGGACCCCTTTATTATTAAATTTGGACACCCATCCCAGGTCCAAAATATTCTGAAAGAACTATCAACTTTAATGCTTAGAAGTGGAGCCATACTGATCTGAAAGAGTCTGTTGCAGCAAATGAGCAATTATGAAAGCCATCAGGGCAATAGGATGTCAACAGTGGAGACACTCAAGGTTGCCTTGGGTAAGGCAGCTCAGAATGTTCCAAATTCTTTCCTTTGTCCAGGGATGGGTTACTGAAAGACACCTAAGTGGGTGATGAAGCCTTTGTGGATCTGAGAAATTTCTCAGTGAATTTACACAATGCATCTGAGCCAACCCAAAGATGAACATTTTGGTGATGTTACAATCACCTCCAGAACTTCAGATCTGATACAACCCACAGGGAATTATTATTATTTTTAAGAGGGAGGCAAGTCCTCTCTAAAATTTTAGCCTTTGTTTAGGATTAGCTCATCTCCAACTCCTGCTCCAACAGATCAGAGGACTTTCCTGAATGTGGCTGAGACATAACAAAAAGGAACCCCTATCGTCTTGCAATCCATTTGCTGGAAATCAGACAGGTGTACTTAACAAAACCTTTACTGTGATTTGGATTTTACTTCAGAGTCTATATGCTTCTTGAAAGACCTCACAATTTGAGCTGATCACACTTTCACTTATGAAACTGGAGCCTGTTGCTGGGATCAGCACTTCCTCCAATAAGATCAACAGCCTATCCTAAACAAGCCTTTTACACTCACTGTGTAATGGTGATGAAGACAGAGTACCTATGGAGAAGAGGGGTAACAGAAACACCTCAATCTGGTGTTAATTCCAGTAATGTTCCCAAATGCAAGGCATACCAAGTCATTTAGTAGAAGCCTTTGACACCAGGAGGGCTGTGGGATAACTGTTAAATCACATGCTTCCACGTCCCAATCTACCATGATATGAAGACCGAAGCTACAACCACTACCTATAAACTGGATCACAAATAATTTACACTATTAACATATAATTTGAAAGGGAATGATATCAGCCATGGGTCACTTTAAGGACAATTTTACATTTAAAAAGTGTCAGACAAACCCCCAAATCTCACCTTGCTACTCCTCCATAATCCAGGCCTTCCTCTCCTCGAAATTTCACCATAAGCCTCTTTTTCAAGTCCTTTGGCCTCATCTTCATTATCTGACGGTAGGATTCCTGCATGTGTATTTTTACAATTAGATATTTTACTTCCTTCCTATAATTAAGTCTACTAATATGCATTACTGTAATACATAGATTGTTACTCAACTACAGAAAATGTAAGTGCTCATCTGAAGCAAATTCCAAGGACAACTCTGTAACACTTGGTGGTATTCACTACTTCTCTGGTGAAGCAAACTTGCTTTAATCAAAGATTGGTTTTACTTAACTCTTGAGTGACAGAAGCTGCTATTAGTAATAGAAAGTCAAATACCTCAAATATTTCCTCTCTGGATACTTCAATGCGACAGTGACCAGCCTGTGGTTGCTGAAGAGAGAGCTCATGTCTAAGAACTTTCAACTTTTGTACCAAATCTCTTTCATATCTCTGTGCAGGCAACTCCTCGCCATCTTCTAGTGATCCCTCATTTGGAGCTGGCAGAGGCTGCTGGCTCGGCTCTTTTAACTGGCATTGATGACTTTGAAAGAAAAAAAAATATTTATTCTAGAAGCATAGCAATAAGGAATATGTAAAACAACGACGGAAGAACTGATTAAGCTTCTCTAAGAGGAACCTGGAGTGAAACGTGTATTCAGCTGGATAATTTCTATAGCATCATTACCCTACATGCAGGGAGTTAAGGAATACACATATTTACAGTAAAGAGTTTCAGCATTTTTTAGCTCAGTTTTTACATGGCAATACATTGTGGAAGGCTGTGGAGCATGATCACTGAATGCTGACTGAGCAGTTAAAAAGTTTGCATGGTATTTCTCCCATATGGAGACAACTTTCAAGAGTATAACATGAAGAGAGACCTCTAATGGAACAAACAACAGCTTTATAAATGGAACTACCTAACAACTGCAATGAATTTTATTCCAGCTCCATGCAAAATAAGGCTAGGGATTCTTGACACAGTAAAAGTACTGCATCCATGGTTATTGAAAGAGAAAGATGTACCTGTCCCAAATAGTGGCAGCTCCATACATTCAAGTCTCCTTATCCATCAGTGCTTTATTTGGGTTGTGGAGCAATTATTTATTGGATACAGAGATTTCCCAACTGGTTTTGAGCACAGACAACTCAGATCCAGGAAAAAGTCTCATCTTGTGCTCAACAAGCACTGCCAAGCTGCTTCCAGGGTCAGTTCTGTAACAGTTCAGCTGCCTTTGCATGATGCAGAGCTTGAGCTTATTAAATCCTGCTAAACCCAAACTGGCTGTGCACAGCACCAGGTAAGCAGACTCCAGCTGGCTTTATATTCCTGTTGTCTGGAGCTCAAGGGAACATGAAGCCAGGTCAGGTCTAGAATAGCTAGCACAGAGCTAAAACTGCTTATCCAGACAGGCATGAGCTGACTGCTATGGAACCACCTGGTAGACCCTCTACCCCACACCCCAGCATTTCCAGAACTGCATATTCACTCCAGCACAGCTTGGGGTAATTTTGTCTAAAGAGATTAGTATTGTGCCAAAATAAGCAAGCCCTCCCTTAAATCTGAGGGCTGCAAAGCACAGTAAAAACATTTTTGAAGAGTCTCTGCCGAAAGCTTAGATAAAACCAGCACTGAGAACCAATGCTCGGACCCTGACTAAAGCATTGGTTGCATCTGTTCTCCAGTATTGTTAGCATGCAGTTTTTCAGCTCCTCGTGACTCCCAGACTATACTTAAAATTGGACAAAAATAAAAGATTTAAGAATCCAAACTTGACATGAACTATTTATCAGGCAAGGTTCTTACTTCATGATGTGATGTAGCCGTGGATCTGTGAATTGTGTGGTTCTGTTGTTATGATCTACAAAATATATTCTTCCTGAAACTGTACTTCTAACTTCCCAGCCTGGAGGCAGAGGTCCTAGTTCATCACAATTCACACTGTTAAGGTCTCTAAGGAGAAAAGCAAACAAAATGATAAAGCACTTCTGAAGTTAAGATGAGACCAATTTACATTAAGGGGAGACGGGGGAATGAATTTGGCGCTCAGTGATTCTAGGCTATGGAAGTCTTAGGAAGACATAATAGCTACTTTAATGCTGTCTTTTTAGAATCCTCAACCTAAGCAGTGCAACTCCCTATGTATGCATGGTACATGCATAGAAAGGTAAATCAGCAAAACACTTTGTCTTTGAAAGGCTTTGAAAATAACAAAGCCATACAGCTTAAAAATAACTTCAATATGCAATATCATTCTAGGGGTCTAAAAGGAGGAAGAGACATTTTTTCATAGCAAAAATTTCACAGAAAAATTCCCATTAACATTAATGCGATCCACATGCAGAAAACGAAACAATTAACCAAAGGCCTCTGCACCCACCACTGTCTCCAAACACCCAGTAAGTTAAGAGGCTAAGGCAACCAAATACTAAGATCACCTTAAAAAAAAAAACCCCACCTCTTTAATTAGACAAGGTAAGATTCCTAAGTATTTTACTGATAAATCATTGAGAGTAAGGCTTTACCAACACATTCAACCCTTTCAGCCTAGATAAATTTCGGGTATCACTCTATGTGCTGCTAAAGGTAGTCACTCACTTTCAGGTAGTGTTCAAACTTAATACGTAGGATATACTTACACCTAGAAAACTGAAAACGCTTAAGGCCCCAGCCACCTAATAGAGCAAAACACTAAGAGTGGCAAGAAGAGGAAGGAAGGAAACCTGAAGATTATTTTTAGACAGAGAAGCTACTGTTAAGTAAAGTATTCTTTAGACTGCTGGCATGGATTCATCTATTACCCAGGGTTGAAGACACGACTCTATATATTTCCTTACCTAAATCTAACCATGCAACATCAGTATAAATGAGTAAACTGAGAGGCTTTAGAAAGGTAGAAACACTTTGTACACCAAAGGCTTCATTAGTGTCACAGTGACTATAAGCCAGTAGGGGATACACAGGCAGACAGACAAGCCTTTGTTAGGCTCCTTAATGAAGATTATGGTTGTAACCATTTGTTTCGATCAGCTGTGCATCTGAAAGTACTGTAGAGATCCGATTACATCAAATTTTAACCTTCATCTGTGCTAAATGCCAAGGTTGGTTTTGGCACTGCAAGTTGGTAGTATGAAAGCCACCTTCAACTATTAATAAGACTGACCTGTGACTCACAAGACACTGTTGTGTCCACTTACTTCACTGGTCCTGCAAACCTGGCTCGAAGGTTTGTTGAGAGAAGTAGCAATACCTTTCATTAGGCCAACCAGCACCACTTGAAGAGACAAGGCTTTGGGCACACAAGCCTGACATGAATGACGTGAATGAATGAGCATTATAATTTCTTCTTCCAGCAATACTAGCTAATCTAACATCAGCTATTTTCTCTCTCAACTTTATTTTTCATATCCTTCCATATACTGTGGTTTTATCAACACTTTTGCCCACACTACTTTATATCATTTTTCTAATATCCTGTATCACATCCACGTATTATCCATCCAGCCCAGCAGCTGAAGGAGTTACAAACTTTGTGTTTCACTTTTGAATCTGGTGTGCAGGTGGTCCAGTGAAACAGCCCAGATTCAGAGCTCCTCAAGAACACCAGACCTTAGTCACAAAGACTTGGATTAACAGCAGCTTAAGGTTTAAAGAGGCTTTACTAAATTCATCACGTGCAGGATTCAAAATTTCTAGCTGCAAATCATTGGCCTAAAGCATAAAAAACCCCAACACCAAGTTTAAAGATGACAAGTAATCTCTGCTTCAGTTACATATAAGAGAGCACTATTAGAGCAAAAGTTACAAGTTCAATACTTCAGAAACAACGGCTTTAAGAAAGTAGTCACTTTTTTCTTCAATTTGCAGTCCACTGTTTTCATACAAAAAAGAAATTTAGGTAAGATTCAGAANNTTAGGTAAGATTCAGAAATCTGTAGCTTCACCAAAAAACAAAGTCACATCAACATTTTAGGAATAATTTGTCAAATGGGAATTCCTGAAGGACTCCATATTTTTTTTCCCTTTCATTTTACATGATTGACAAGTAGATAACTCTCTCTTTTAAAAAGAGCAATCCTTAACGTTTGGTGAAAAGGTAACTAGAAAGAGCCAAAACTATTCATCTGCTCATAGCTCTCCCTTTAAATTTAGACAGGCCATTTCATAGANCCCCCAAAAAACCCCCACCACCTGACTTTGTAACTCTAAGTACATACCTTGGTATCCTAGGGTCATGCCATGTGCTAACTCCAGTCTGTGTGTGCAAAAAATAAACCTGTCCTTGTACCGTTGTTCTTTGTTCTATGAAAAGGGAAGAAAGATTATTCTTAATTACACATCTGAAAAAAATCAGAATAAACAGTTTGTTCAAAGCCATTAGCATATTATCTTTCTGTCAGAGCTAGGAGAAAGTACTTGAGCCATCATCCTGATCTCTTGCAGCAAGGACTGTTTTGTCCTTAAACACTGCCTTTGCAAATTTACTTGACTACACATTTCAGTATTCTTTTTGAAAGTCACAAATCCATGCACCAGTATGTTTTAGTCTGCATTTTTATTTTTAGATTTTGAGACACCAAACCCCCAAACTAGATTTCTTTACTCCTAGATTTGGTGTGTTCTTTTCCAAGATTTAAATTCTCCTTAATCTCACCCTCCTTAATCTTCTGTACTACTGGCTTCTTTGTTGCTTTTATATTTTCCTGATCTTTTCTCAAATGTGGGCTCAAACCTACACAACATGCCAAGGGGGAAGGAAAAAATAGCATTACTGCTCTAGTTTAAAAAGCTCTTTACATTCGTTCTCCCTAGATACACAGCCAAGATTAGCAGTGAATTTTCTGTAACAGCATCATACCACAACCTCATGTTTAATTTACCATCAACCCCTCAGTGTATCCTGGCATAGCCAACTGCTAATTAGCCAATCTCAAACTCCCATCTGCACTGCTTAGTTCCTTTTCCAAAATACAGACCATTAGATGCACGTGGATGCTGCATGTTCTAACAGGTAAACCACATCTATATATTAAAATGGCAGAATTTTTCTCCGAAGTCTTTTGAAAAAAACTTCAATTTTATAGTTCTGGAAAAATCTTACCGTAGCCTTCTGGTAGGTCAGGCGACTGGTGACCATGTGGTCTGTTCTGAGGTGTCTGTACATGACCTCTGACTTCAGGAGTCCGAAGTCGCTGTGCCTGAAGCCTCTGATCTTGACTGGGGGACTCTACGAAGCGACAGTTGCCTCCCCCAGCAGCCCCCGTAGTGTCTGTATACGGTGCTGGTTCTTCCATAAAACAGCTCAGCGGCCTTCCCGGTCCGGAATCTTCATAAACCGTTCTGAAAATGGAGAAACTTCAAGAGTTTCCATCACAAGAGAAGGGAATGCAGAAATAACTGTTTCTCTCTCTCTCTCCATTACTTTAAGTACTGCAACTTTTAACCCAAGATATGCCACTTTCTTAACGTTTTTATCCCCAAAATTTCTCATGGAAATGCCAGAAGCACTGGTAACAAAAAATTATCAACTCCTACCCAGTTTAGCTTATTTTCTTCAAGTATCCAGCTACAATCTTACTACCTGATACATATTCCCAGACAATATATTAGTCACACCGATATTTAATATTTCTAGTGTCAATTACATTCTTTCCACATATAAACAATTCTTCTAATTAAGTGTAAAGAAAACAATCCTTACCCTTCATTCTCCAAAAGCCCTCTACAGTCTACTACAGAACCTCCTGTGCCTATTCTGTCCCGTGTCTGTAAACTGACTGAAATAAAAAAAACCCAAACAAACACAAGTTAATAATAAAAGAACAACTGCTCCCTTAAAAACAACATAAAGACAAACAACCCACATTTATACAGGGTAAAATATTAAGGAAAGCACGAGAGCACACCACTTACCACAACTCCTTCTATAACCCTAAAGCATTACTGGTTTTTTTTAAAAAGGGAGAAGCAAAACCACAGGTATCACCCCCTCAAAACTTAAGCTGAGTCTATTTCTGTAAATATCAAACATGTCAGGTTCTACATCTGTGTTTCATGAGGATCCAGAAAGGTAAGCTGGAAAGAAATTACTCACCACTAGATGTCATCATTACGGTGAAAATTTGGGGTTTGCCGAATACATTTCTGTATCAATGAAAAGCTTGGGTTGGGTGGGGGGCAGCAAAAGGTGGTAAAATGGGGTAAATTAGCCGTAAAACTAGCACTGCCTTGTTGAGATTTGAAAATTGCTTACATAAGTCAAAGGTATTAAAACAGCAATTTGCAAAATTTATTTAACTCCTCCTTAACCTCTTTTCCAGATAAGATTCTCTTTGCCTGTCACCTTGGTCCAAATGCAATCAGTTTCACAGTAACATTTACCCTTCCAGTGCTGCATTAGAAACCTTATCAGATGCATTCCCTGTTTTTAATACTGTTTCCCATTATCAGCTGAGAGAAAACAAACTCCGACATAGGAGTACAATGAAAATTTTCAGGTTATGTAATTTAATCCCATTAAAGTCAGAAGAAACCACGCAGAAAAGGCACAGAAGCAATGACTACAGGTTGGTTTTTTTAACACAACATTTGTCCATATAGTGTATTTACCCAAGAAGATGAACATTTAGGTGAGAGGATTCTTACCCACTATTTGGCCTCGTACAGCATCGGTATCTGTGGGATTTAGTTTGCATAGATCCAAACGCTGGTCTGCAAATGAGAATAGGAAAGATTAACTAAACACCAGGGGTGGGTGGGAATACTATTCACTACTCAGATACAAGGCACTGAAGGTTCTTGATTGTACCAGGCAGGAATTGCTCTTACATCCAGTATCTTTTAGCCTGCTGATGGCATTGGAGAGGAGTCGGACACACCCCAGGAAGCCAGCTCCCTGTTTCTTGTGGATTTTTTTATGGTTCCATACACTGATGGTTATGGAATCTGTCTTCCCAACATATCTAGAAACATACATATTAGAAGAGTAAATTTAGAAAAAAGAACCTCTTTTTACTCTACAGAATTTATGCTTTATTTGGTACAAATTCTGATACATTTTAGTGCATTGGTCATGCTGCTTTATTAAAAATACAGAAGTGCTTAAGCTTGAAATGGTGTCATTAATGAATTACTGCACTATGATTTCACACATGTTAAATTGATATTGCTGCAGCATGAATTTAACTACAGACAGCCTCATTAAAAGCTATGCAACAAGCTGATTAACGTACAAAACTTTTAGAATTTATGTTTCTAATAATTTGAAGAAAATAAATCATTACAACAAGGACAATCTTTCATAAAAGCTGGACTGCACTGCTCCAGCAGAGGTTACTCTAAGCAGTTGTGCTGTGTACCTGACACACAAATATTTCCAAATTCAAATGCCTAAAAGCAAACTACCACTCCTTTATTAACAGGTAATTTCTTGTTGCAAAAAATCAGTCTTCCTCAGCAACTGTGACTCTTCTTGCTAACACAAAATGAAGCTGCAGTGCCAACCCTTGCATTCTTTTTACTAGATAGATCCCTGGAATATTTTTTACTTATGACTTTATGAACTCACAGATCATAATGCTGGTTCCATTTGGGGTCCAGTGTGTTCTTCACAGTGTCAGTTGAATGGCACTGACCTGACCCATCAACAACTATTTTTGCAAATGGGTCAGGAAGTCCTGTAGAAGGGAAAAGGTGATATGAAACACAATACCTTTT
>VYZV01028855.1:0-19996 GCA_013401275.1 Pandion haliaetus | reverse complement strand
AGCACCATCCTCCCTTACATCCTTGCACCTTTTCTTTGCAGACTGTCTCCCAACATGTTCAAAGCACAACCACTTTCTTTGACAACTGGAATTCAAGAGGTAAGTCAGTTATTACTATCGCCATTTTACAGCCACTTGCAAACACCCTATCAATTACACATTTTTACCAGAGAAAATGTTAACAGAACAAAGTCATTTATATCAACTGTATGGTTTTTAAAACTCAGTCCTCCACCCCCACCAACACATCTGCCAGAACCACAACCAAGTGGAATAACAGTTTCGTAGAGATATTTACCAAATTCAGTCAAGTTTTTCCTCTGTTAAAAGCGTCCACAAATGGCCTCCCAACTCTGAAAACAGAATATACGCTTGAGCTTCAGCTACTGTGTCAGGTTCTCTATAACCTAGTAAGAAATAGAAATATCTGGAAAGAACTCAACATTTCTGTTAAAACTACACAGAATACTATCCTGTTCTCAGGGCGAATACAATCTCTTAGCTGACAGCGAAACAAAACAATTTCAATGACAAAATTCCTACTGGAAATACAAAATGGCATTTTTCATTTACTCTACACTTCATTGTGTAAGTTATAGTTACTGAGGTCAACACAATTCCGGATTTCTTCCCTTATATCTCTTGTATCTCCAACCACACGCACTTGCACTGAATAATTCATATTTTCAAGAAAGTAGTGTCTATCAAGATAGGCTTATCTGCACAGCTTGCACGTACTTGTGTTCACATTTTGAAACAGACACGTGCACTGTGCGACACCATTGCCATAATAAAGTTAAAAACACACCACAAAACTATGTGGCTCAATTTTCTTAAATTACGTTAAAACTAAGGAATAAATCTATGCTGTAGTCTTAATACTTAGCTTTTATAGTTACCCAAGCACTGAAAAAGCATCTGGAAAAAAATTCCTAAAGCATGAAAAACATGTTCCTCCACCCACATGCACTCATAACTCAGATTCCAAACTGAATTTTACTAAGATTGCCAAAAATATTTTGCACTTTTAACACTTGGAGTTTTCAAAGCACCTTTTTCAAATCTCTACAATTGTCAATACCTAATAGGACCATATACTCAACCTAACATTGCTCACAACAGGTCCCAGGCAGAGCTGAGGATCAAGCTCAAACCTAGCCCTACTCCCATACTCCCAGTAAAAAGGCCCTTTCTAGAAATACTGTCCAACTCTTCAGACATACAGATTTGTTTCTCTGCAAAATCCTAGACCAACAACAGTGAATTACTAATCAAATATAGATCCCACCCCCCAAACACTCTAGATATTACTTAGGCAGAAATTACATATCAAATAGTTGACACTCCTGTAACAGAGAATGAGAGCCTCTGTGCAGCACAGTCTAATGCTCAGTCAGCATTTAATTTAGGTGTGTTTCATATAGCATGGCTCTGATCTCCACTTTCATAAGGTAAATGTATAAAGTGTTAAACACCTTATTTTTCATTACCAGAAAGAAGCTTATAAGGACTCTCCCGTGCAGCTGATCATTTGCTTACTAATTCAGTACATAAAAGGCTTCTCCAATAAATATTATGTTCACTATAAACCACAGAAATTTAGATTCCCCTTCTTGCCAGATATTCTCTATGGGGCTACCCATACCATTACTACAATTACATGTTTTATAACCAGTTTGTGAGACTCAGGTTACAAGCACATTTCTGTATTAACAGCAGCTTTTCTTCCCCCACAAAACATCATCCAATTAATGGACATGGAGCTTTTACAAGACATTAATTTCCTAAGTCCGGGAGGAAAACCTGCACAACTGCTCTCTGCTGCTTTATAAAGGAGGAAAAAGTACAGGACAAGAGACCAAAACCAGAAGCAACACATTTGCAGATGCTTACCATACACCTAGAATTAGTGGAAAGCCCAAGCAATCAGACCAATTAAAACAGATCCAGTCTTTGGGTCCTGTCCATGGAGCAAAACATTTTTGAAATGATAGGAACAGAACACACAACTTTTGTACTTTCTAACCCAGTATTATCTCTAGCTCTCTTCATACACATATTGTCTTGCCTCAAAATATCTGCTTGTTTTGCAGAAAGTAGAAAAAAAAGACTGACCTGCCATTGCAAACATGTAAAACCTGTGAAAGCAGAAACCTCGGTATTGAAAATCTTGGCAAAGGTTGACTAGATACAGCCAAGCAACATTTCAACAGAAACACTGAATTTCTGTCAAACAGTAAAAGGTCTAAAACTTCCAAGCTAAAGCAAAGCAGATTTTTCAGCTGAATACCTAAACCATATGTTTTGTATCTCTAAAGAGTGGCTGGTATTTACATCCCTTCACATACAGGTAGTGTCAATTTTTCAACAAAGCAATTTGAATGTTAAACACTATTGTAAAGGTGGAAAAATGAATGCAATTTAACACATCTCAATTTAAGAACTGAGATTTGTTTTTCCATACAGAACCAGTATTTGACTTCTTTGATATCTTACCACAATTAAATAAGGTACAAAATCAACTTTATAGGAACAAAAGTTTCCAATGGGGATATTTCAATAAACAGTACAAAATTAATGTCTGGTTTTCATCAAGCGCTAAGTAGATTGCTTAAAAGCAAGAACATTGTTATTTAAAAAATGAATGGCGTTAAGTTATATGTAAGTTGTAAACTATGTAAACTATTAGTTCATCCCAGGAGGGCTTAAATGTATCAGTAGAAGAGTTTTAGTTAAACAACTCACATGGAACATTGCCTTAAAGCTAAATATACAGGTTTGGCTCTGGCCAAACTAGGACTGCTCAACTCAGTGTTAAACTAAAGCTGCACTGTGAACCAAGAACAGGAAGCTGGCAAGAGAATTGCTTAGGTGACCTAGGACACTGCCGATGTTGAAATTAATTACCAGCAAAATGGGGGGAAAAAAAAAGTCTTTAAAAACACTGAAAATAAGAAACAACAAATTTTGCCAGAGTAATTTTTAGAAGTTGCAGTTAAATGTATAAAACACTGATGACCGCCATGCTCACAGTACTCAAGAATCCACATGTTTTTGTTCATTATGAAACATTCAAGTAAAGAATCTCCAATACAGAAATTCCACACGAAAAAGAAATTTAGCCTATAGAATATTAGGTATATAAAAAGAAAGGGCCTCAGAAAAAACAGTGCACTGGGTTTAAGCTGTTTTAGTAAGACTGAGACACATTTTGCATTTCTTTAATAACTAGACAATCTCATAACAAGCAGTTGCTAGAAATGTACTGTAAAGAGTAACACTTACCAAGCACCTCTTCTAGCATTACTAACAACTTCAGCAACTGCTACCAGCACAAATTCCAACAGCTACTGGATGACTCTTCAAGAGGCACAGTCAACACCCCAAATTTTTTTGCAAGTAAATGAAAAGCATTCTTTCTTTCAAACAAGGCATCAGTACCGTATCATTGCTTTAAAACCACATACCTTAGGTTAACAAATGACTTACAAACTTTCCCTAATTTCTAGTGCATCTAGTTGTTTTCCATGCTTCTATTTTAACTGAGGTATGCCAAGTGCTTTTTGGCATGTTTGGATAGAAACATAAAAAGCCTCAAGTCTTGTCAGATAAAGCTTTTCAAAGCTATGGGCCTCACTGCCAAAGAAACTTTTTCATGCTCCCTCAGCTTTTGCCTTCCTTATTCACAGATCTGTTGTTCGTTTTGCAGCAAGCATGATAACAAACAGATGAGATACAGTAGTACTTTCTGAAGAGACTGAGAGCGAGCTCAGATTTCAAAAATCAGGGCGGTGAAAGTCAATATTCAGTGAAGAGTTAACAGTGTACAAAAGCCTAGAGCAATGAGTTCATTTTGTTCTAGGCTACTTAGTGAATGGACAGCCAAAAATCGAACCAGCTGGAATTCATTCAGAAGTACTTCTTTCTTCCCATAGCTCCCCCGGCTGTCATTATCAACCTGAGGATAACAAGCATACAGATCCTCAAGATCGAGTTGGTGCTGGAAAAGAAGTGGCATAGCCTGAGAGCCCATAATAAATGAAGTTTTGATCCTAACTTGGATCTTAGTACTGAGGTATAAATGCTTTTGGTGTCTTGTGGGGAAAAGCGTAGAAATTGCCCAAGCTAGATGGAATTAAAACATTCTACTGACTTCTCTTCTTGATGATTACCTCGTTACCAGCTCTTGTATGCGTAGTATTTAGTGAACAGTTTTAACCTCCATTTTTTCGCTGGGTTTCAGCTGCTGTCAGTACAGAACAGACAGTATAGATTACTGAAAGGGGAAGACTGCATTTGTTTTAAAAATACTCAGTCAAGTAAAGCTATTGCCACAAAAAAAAGCCAGAGCTGTTCAAAATACCACCTGGATACCTTGCTGTAGCAAATCTGTACTAAAGAGGAGGTGAGCAGTTTTATTTGTCACACACAACTGACACCATATGTCGAGAAAGGAGCAGGGGTTCACATAAAGGACAATCCAATATTTTTTCCAAGTCCATTCAGCTGGGCTGAGCAGAGCTTGGTCGTTGTTATGGGCACAGCTACCCCATGATCGGCATGGAGGAGGATCACCCTTGCAGCAGCCGCCGTCAGACCAGTGTTCTGCAGGAACACGAACCACAAGCCTGTTACAGCAACTCTGCATACTGACACTGGGCAAAATACAGCCACACATCTATTTTTGTCTTCATTACCATTTCATATTCAAATTATATCCATCAGGTTCCAGACGATTCAAGAGGCACATGCAAAAAAAAAAAAATCGAAAAAGTACTTCTTGACTGTCCCGGTAAAATTTAAAAAATAATTCAGACTAAGTGCTTAGCTACAAAAAGGGAAAAATTACTTTAGTAATTTCTAATACAAAAACTAAAATAAAGGTACAAAGTTTAAATTCAGGAAGAGGAAAGAAAACTTGTGTTTGCCCAAATTAAATTCTTGGCATCACTTCTGATTTTGAATAAAGTACATCAGCTCTTTTAGAATATTGTTTTTAATTCCTGGAAATTTTCAACTCTAAAATCTTCAGTAGTTTTGTTTCGTGATTATTCAGCCAGTGATAAGCCCTTTCAACATCCGCCCAAGATGTTACAAATTGCTCTCCACCTTCTTCATGCGTTTTTTTTTTTTTTTTCCATTTTTTCAGAGAGCTCTGCTTAAACCCTCCTTGTTTACAAATGAAAAAACCCAGGAAGCCCCAAACGCACGACTGTATTTGTGAAGGGCACCGAAGCTAAAAGGTGAGCAGCGATGCTGGATACCTGCCAGTCGATAAGCTCGTCTCGACCTATTAGCCTGGGCCCCGCACCAGCACCGCTGAGCTCGCAGGGGGTGCGTGTGACAGCAGTGGCACCAGTTAATGGGGAAGGGGGGGACGTATGGGTACATGCAAGAATAAGGAAGCTGTGGCAGGGGGGAAAGGAGAATGGGACAGAAACAAGGCTTGTTCCAAAAACAGACCGCAATTACAGAGATATTAATAACTTTTGGAAGCCAAATTTTTATTATTAATTCACCTACTTTTGTTCTTTCTATTAACCCCAGTACAGAATCACTATCTTCTTCTATAGGACATTTGTCCATCGGTTGCAGGAAAAACATCCCTTTTACGAAACTTTCTGAGGAATTAGTACGAAAGCTTTTATGTAGAGAACACCCAGCCCCCCGATTTAATAACCACTGCTATTTAAAAGCTACAATAAGAGAATGATGCATAAAAGACTTTTTTGACGCTGCTGCTGTTATATGGCAAATCTTGTCTCCAAGGAGCACATACACACACTCTCTACAATCCACCTAATCACGTATTAGTCACACAAGTGGTAAATCCCTAAAAGCACTTTGGCTCAGGTCAGGCAAATGCTGGATGAACCAAGTTACATCAGTTCTCATCTGATTTCCAAGCAATGAGATGCACGTGACTGCTGCTCTGCCCGAGGAAATGTGGGTCAATACATGTGCATCCTACTGCTGAATTTGCACGCTCTCCAGGGACTTGCAGCAGTGTGACTCAGGAGCACCGGGCTGTCTGCAGGCGCACACTGCACATATATTAATATTATCACTGCTCCTTGCTGGTGCGTTCACACCATGCTGCCAGTCGTCCGTAATGGATCTTCAAGGAGTCCAGCACAAACACAGCAAAATAGTCTGTATCTCTTACAGCCATGCTCCATCTAAGAAGTTAAAATGATTTAGAAGGCTGACAGGCACATCGCATGACAGTAGCCATTGAAAGGAAACATCTTCCTTCAGAAATAATTAATCACCCGTTGTGTTTAAGTATAAACATCCAGATCTAACAGGCAAGTGTTTCTCTCAGCTGAGCAGTAGTGAGATGGACAATCAAAAACCGCTACTGCTTCAGAGTTGGCAGTCACGCTGCTTGCTTGCTTGGAGCAGTATTCCTCCCCAAGACATGCTCTATCTAGCTGGATGTGGTTAACCAATAACCTCACGTTAGCATCCCCTTCTTCCAAACACGATTTCCAATTAGTATCAAAGTTTAGCAGGTCCATGTTATGTCGGTGTCATCATTCTCTTACGCAAGCAAAGCCATCCTCTTCACTTTAGGTATTTTAAACAAAATGTCTAATTCTTGTGTGACCTACGTGAAGGCACAAAACTGAGAGCTGAATAGCACCAAACAAGATTTCATGAAAAGAAGGCTTTTATTCAGAATAAAGCTGTATCAGCCTATGTGTTACTCCCTTGTTCTAATTATATAGGACAGCATCTATTTAAGCTGCCAAGTTAATGACTTCAAATTTGATCAATAGTCTCTGTTTATTCAGCCCAGCGCTACTGACAGTCACCAGGGATGAATGACAAAACAAACAGACTGGTCAGAGCCAATCTATGGTTGAGCAAGAAAAACCAATCCGCGACGGCAGATACCCTGCGATTTAGTCAGAAGGTGGGGAGGGAGGTCTGTCGCCTACGGACACTGACACAGTCCCTTTCCTTCATGCCCATAAAACATTTATCCACATTATTCTGCTAACAACCAACTCGTGAGTTGAGTGAGCTCAAGCAGAACTAACATCATGGATACAGAGTGACTCCAACCCTTATCCTGTACCATCTAGCTATGTTAAATATTTCCATTTGTTTTCAGATTAAGTGTGGTACAACATGACAAGAACAGAAGGACGTCACTAAGCCTTTGCACCGTAAGCAGCGACTTCCCTCACTGTCACTGTACCTGCTACGGAAGGAAATTTCCTTTGGAGCAGCTTCAAGAAAGGCTGGAACCATCTTCTTGAAAGCAGGATGAAAAATGTCCTTGACTAAATCTCCAGTCAAAAGATGCTAAGAATGTTTTAGTTATAGACTGGCTTCAGAAAGCAAAATAAAAATAGAGTTTAGAATGAAAACAGACAACGTACAGCACGCGTGTAGCATTCTAGCAAAGATTTTTTTTTTTTAAATTAAAAAAATAAACGCTTTCGTTGCAAAGTCAAGTTTCTCAACAGTGGCTTAAGAGCAATGCATGTGGACCTCCCTCCCACCCCTAGCAGGTTTTTTTAAGAACAACTTGCAAACTACTCAATAAAGGAAACCCCCTTTCTAATCCCAAGTGAATCTGCAGTCACAAAGGCTGGGATCTTGATGAAAATGTTTCAGTGCATTACTCTACCAGGATGTTTGGTTACAATTTTCTCAACGTTATACATTCATCACTTTGCCTGCAACAGCAACTGTTTGCTATTTTCCTTGTACAAAATGTCAGTGTCCATTACATCAATAAATTATAATTCCACTACTGCTCCGAGATACCTTGATCAAAGGTACTATATAAATAAACTGTAGCTGGAATGAGAAGATACCATGCCTCTTCCTATACAACCTTAATGTATGTGTTTCATGTTCAGACATAGGATTTTACGCAAGTGACACCACTTGGCTGCAGGATTCTGCAACAAAAAATATGAAGAAAGATCTCAGACAAAAAGTTCTTTATCAAACTACTATATTAACACATCCAAAGTCCAAAATTTAATATCTAAAAAAAACAATACATGAGGACAGCTGGTTCAGTCAAAGCCTAAGATGTTTGCTTTCCATTTTAAATTGATTAAACAGATTCAATATATTACATTTCGCACGGATGGTTAACAGTGCTAATATTCCAGATAAAATGAAATGCTGTATGAAGAAAATTCTCACTAGGGCTAGGTCTCACTGGATATATTACTTGTTCTCACAGTAATTTAGTATAACGGAAGCCTAGCAGTTTCACTGAACAGGATTACAAAAACCATCTCTTCACAGTTCATGACACTGAAGCTCCCAGAAATATCTATTTCTTCACTACCTTCTCAACACAGAGAATGCACTTGAAAACAGGCTAACGCTTTGTTTGTGGGAACCATAAAATAATACAATGTTTGTTTGGTTTTTTTTTTTTTAAGAAGGTGATACCTATTTATCAAATAGTCGAGATATTAAAAGCAAGCCTTTTATTTGCATTCATATCACTAACAGGACTTGCACACTTAGGAATCTGATATTGTCCAAGTACTGAATGACAAACTACTAGATAGAACTGAAAGTGAGCAAAACTTACTAAATTTTCATAAGAGGAAAACCTTTAAACACCATTTCACTCCTTACTAAAATAAGCTATGTGGCACTAATTTGAAGTGATAGTGCTGTTCTTTTAATTAAAAAATGCCAGTAGGAGGCTGATGCATTGGCTGATGCTGTAAGTGACATGCTCACAGGACACAGATGAATCTTTGTGTAAGGAATTAACACACAATTTCATCTGGATTAAAAAGCAAAACAAAACCCCTAAGTCAAAACAAACATATAGGGAGTGTTATTACAGGTGCTTGATAAAGTCATCTGGATGTTTCTCTCAGACAATATCGTTAAGTTCTTGGGGAAAAAAAAACCCAAACCCCAAAACATTCTCAGTCTAGTTGTGCAATTAGGAGTTTAATTCATGAAGCCTGATTTACCTATAGGTGTGTGGTGGACTTAATACATTTATGTCCCTCCCCTTTGTACCTCAGAGCTCCTCTCCCACTCTCCCAAGCTGCTCCTTCCACATCTCCTGTCCACACAGCTGGGGCTGGGACTGGGCATCCCTCCTTGCCCCCTCTGGCAGCTCCAGTGGACTACAGGAAGGGGGATTTGTTCTACCAAGCTACTCATCTCTAGGAGTCTTGGAGACCTGGTATGCTTGACCTCTCTGCCCTTCTCAAGTTTGACTGAAACCAGATGAAAAGCCAAAAATTAGTTAGAGGAGAATGACAAGCGTGATCCCTTTTTCAGCCTGGCAATTTTTTAGTCTGGAAAGAAGATTAAGCTTGTCCCTTAAGTTTATCCATCAGCCTGATGGTCAATAAGGCAGCACTGATTCCCAAAATCTGTAGACAGCTTCCGTGTACCAGGTTTCACTGCTGATTTGTGAAACCACCAAAAGCCTAGAAAACTGGTTAGTATCCGCTTTCCAGTCTAGACGAAATCCTCACAAAAATATTTGCTGGATACTTTTCCCCTTGGTCTTGCAACATCTTAATTCCACCACCCCAGAAGAGGCTGGCAGCCACAACCAGGACCTCCTGCACAAGTCTTTGGTTGCTGCTATCATAAAAAAAGAGCTCTACATAGGCGTCTGGAAGCATGACCATCCATAAAACTGGCAGCTGCTCCGCCTGATACAGCCTCCCTAGTGAAGAAACATCACAGAAACAAGCAGGACGTTTTGTCTTTACTTGGTATACAGACTATTAGAGAAGTCAATTTATCCAAAGGCTTCTAGTATATTTACCCACCACTCCTACAATGACTATTTCAATCACGTTTACACTACCAGCATCATCTCAAACACCACAGGTCAATCTGCTTCCTTCTGGTGTTTCAAAGTCTGTTTTCTCTCTGCACACTTGTAGGATTTACATCCTAAGGCAATGATAAAAAAAAACCTGGTACTACTTTCCAACTGGGCTTTGTTTTCTTTCCCCTCCCTACCCCTTTTATCAAAAATAGTTCTCATCTATGCTCTAGTTCAATTTGAAAGTAGCACATGCAGACTTGATAAGCATCCTGCGAAGGAAATGCCTTGAATTGCAGACTACTTACAACACATTTTCCCATGCAACTTTTTATAAATCCCATTTGATGGCTAGTTTGCTAATTTCTATTGAAGTTTATCAAAACATTATTTGTAGACTAGTCAAATTACTTCTGTGATTAAACAAACAAACAAAAAAACCCCAGCCCCCAAAACCCCCACCACTGTGACTGCAAGTCCAAGCCAAGCTGTTGGATTAGTACTGAAGTATTACTTAACCTGTTACCAGAAAGTCCTTTAACTCTGAGAAGGTATTTAATTTTAAACTAAACACAACACAGAACAGCGCCCATTTACATATTTTGTTTGCCTAAGTCTCCTTCTAGACCATGTAAAAGCCCTACTAATAAGAGCTGGTGACAGCACAATTATTGGAACTGATTACATTACCCTAAGCAGATCTAGGGGTTGCACACAGGTGTCAGTCTGGCTGACTCTCATACCTGTGCTCATTTATCGTGCTGTAACAGACACATCTAATTAATAAGTCTTGAAAAAAGTCTATTAACATTCAATTCCCTAAAAGTCTTGGAAAGAAGGAATAAAACATGGAGGTGCTCCTAGTATGGCACATTAGCTGTACATGTAGCATATTATATTTTAGTTAATTATTGCACAATATGCAGAAGTCAGTCTTACAAAAAGCCAGACATTTATTTCTAAATTTACTACTGTAAATAGGCTATAATGTTGGATTATTTAATGAATTATAGGGTATCTGGGAAAAGGTGCAGGGGCAGAGATTTAAACCCGGCTGAGATTACATCACACAACTACCAAGTTGAACAAAGTCATTAAAGCGTAAAAGCTCACAATTTGGACCCCTTCTCTGACTCCAGTACATTCACAGGCTGATGGACCACACTGTGTTTCAAACAGTTGTGCCACTCGCTGGCACCTACTAGCTCCCTAACTTAACCTTATCTCACCTTATTTCAGCACTCAACTGTGAAAGGGGGACCTTAACAGAAGTATTTTAACTCTGGTTAAAAACAGTTTCAGGAGTGAGTTAAATTCATCAGCAGATCACAGCATAAAAACGCTTAAAGTAAGAAATAGCTGCGAGATGAGAAATTACATACGCAGAAATTCTCTACAAATTCCAAAAGCCCCAACACTTTAGGTGTTGGGGTTTTTTTTCACCAAGCCATTTCTGTTCTCTCTGATCTGTTGTTTAGTAGGGTATTTACAGACACATGAAATACTAACAGGCCCATTGCAGTACTTAGCTTGACAGCTACCTGTCTACAAATGTTTTTAAGAAAGAGATTCAAGAGATACTGCTTGGAATTTCTACTATATATGACACTGAAGTAAATATAATTTCAAGAGCCCAGAAAATTCACCCAATTTTTCTTTCAAAGGCTGACATCAGATCTTTAGATTACATTCACCTACTTAGATTCTGAACTCAAAATTTACCAAATCTAACAGATTCTCTTCCCATTAATGCTAATGAAGCCTTTTTCAACAATGGGGTATCTGCTAATTAGACTTCTACTTGTAGAATATGACACCTCTGCATTTTAATTCCGAGTTTAAAATGAAGTTCCCACACGCTTAGAAAAACATCTGCACATGTGAAAAAAAACCCAACCCAAACTCATCAGCTGCAAGGATAAAGAACAAGGCTTCCCCTGGAAGTATATCAATCACCGCAAGCCTGAATCAAATTGAAATTCCTCGCTTTTCTAAATTCTACACTTGTGTAGTCAAAAAACGGTGTTAAAGCAACAGCACAATCCATACACTCAGTTAATTTTCACATGCAATCTGAACTACTTTTTTTTTTTCTTTTGCTCTTCAGGAAAATGGAGCACATGCATTTCAAAAGATGTTTACTTTTCAATAAACTTTTTGGGTCATACACCCTATGTACTAGATGTAAAAACACTGAGCACAGGACTAAATTTTGTGCTGTAATGTCTGGTTTGCTTTGGGGATGCAATACAGACCACATTTGGGGTGTGAGGAAGAAAAGTCAGGACCATGAAAAAAGTGAATTCAGACTGATGTTAGTAGTTGCCTTGAATTCAAAATAAATAAAAAGGCAGCTACCTTCAATGGGCTTTTAACTTTTATTTTAAGAAGAAAAATACAAAGGAGAGCTTTTAATATACTGTCCTGGAAACTAGGGAGATTAATTAGAAGAATAGCTTTTTACACATGCAAATTTAATTTGTCATTTTGTGAAGTAAACAAGAGATAGAAACTTCAAATTGACAAGAACATACACATTTTATTTCAGTCAAACCGTCAGAGGAAATAGGCTGATTTTTATGAAAGACAAAAATGCAAACATATGAAAAGGTCAGAGAAAACGCTATTCCTCCTAATTCACTCATACAAAAATGCCATTTTACTCCAAATAATAAAATGTATCTAGAAAGACCTCATACACTTGAGGAAAAAAGATTGCATCCTATTGAAAATATTTCTTTACCTACTACTCGCTGTAAAAGCAAAAACTACTGCAAGAGAAAGGTAATACCAGGTTATCTATGAAAGAAAGAGAAACAAATTTTATTTTCTTCAGCAGGGTTTCCTCGCAATCAGTTGGGAAAGAAACATCTACCATTCAAAAAAAACCAACCGTGGCTAAAACTGCACATTAGTGAGGACGTTCAGGGACACACAATATTCCTGGAGTATTCTAGTGGTCAATAATACTTGAAGTTAATAGCGTGGTTTAACATTGCCCTTTATTCCTAAATGGGCTGCTGTATATTCTTTCGAGAGCATCAGGAACCAAAGTGTAAAACACAAAGCTATTACAAACACCTAATTCCACAGGATTTTCCATCATTTCTTATGGTCATAACAGCACGATTTAGGATTATGAGCTTAACCCATCCGAACTGCTTCATCGCACAACAGCCAACGTAAAGGGCTGGTGCTCACCGGGACGCGATGCTGGAGCCGATCCTCTGCCCATGACAATTCCCTCCAGCTGTGGCGGAGGTGAGCACAGCTGGAAGGCGGAGCAGCCTGCAGCACCACACAGTCACTGGGGGGATTGTGCATTATTTTTGCATTACTCCCACACAATAATGGATTGTTTTACCCACAAACAGACAAACAAACCTTCCATTTAAATACTTTCTGTTAAATTGTATTAGTATGCGTAATAGTGTCCCTATCCTCAAAAAAACCCAGGCAAGAGGATTTTTCATGGGGGAGGGGAAGAAGAGTAAACGAGTAAACCATGCTCTGCCAGCTTTATCTATCTATGCTGTGAATTGGGTAGCCTTGGGGATTTTTGCCTGCTGTGCTTAGTGTCCTTGACAACAAGCCAGTTTGAATTTTGGCCTTTAACTTGACAAAAATGACTTACTGAAGAGGAAGGCATCAAGCTATTACAGCCCTGTGGAGAGATTCTTTCTAAAACAGCATGCATGCTTATTCTGCCAATTCAACTAGAGTATCGTCAAATTTATCATCCAGCTCCTATACCCCCAAATATTCCCAATGTAGTTGCCAGTTCATAAGAGAATATTTGAAAGAAAAACTGTCAACATTTTTGCTATGTCCTCCCATTGTATTTTAAGACTTTCGCAAAGAAAGAGAGATGGAAAACAGAGAAAAATATCCCCAGGGAACCCCTCTCAGAAATTACTGAATTTCCCTTCAAAGACATGTGAAACAAAGTTTAAAAACATGTAGCATCTTAACCTGTTGTGGACTTACTGACTCTCCTTTAGCAAACATATGTGCCGGTTTCTTCTTATATTACATTAATAATTAAATAAATCTTTTGTAAATTGAAATATACTAATAAACAAGCTCTAGCAAAGCTTGCTGCATGGTTTAAGAAATCACTACTCTCCCTCACTTCTGTTTTTCTCTCCCCAAATCAACTCCTGACAGAAGGCAACACATGCACATACCTCAGCTTTCAAAGTCCAGCATCTTAGTTTAAATCCTTGAGCTAGACTTACATTGGGAAGCTGAATTTGTACTGAAGCAGATGAAGTATGAGCACAGGTTTTCTTCCATCAGTTTTCTCGTGGTGGGTGACAAATTTTTGGCAACGGGGGTCAGCAGACTAGCAAGGAAATAACATCTTGAGTTACTGCAGTAATATCTGCAGGAACTCATTTGTAAGCACCCAAAACATCACAATCTGAGTGCAGTACGGTTTCCTCACCACCAGCCATAACACAAGTGCTCGATGTCAACTACCTGCATGCTTAACTTCACGCTTTCCAATGTACATGCTGAAGAAGGTGAAATAAAATCAAGGTAAAGCAAGCTGGAAGTCGATCAGTGGTAGTGCTGTCCTCACCGTCAAAAGAGGGGACGTCCTGGCATTGGCAAGAGCATTGAGGACCATACGTGAAACCTTGACACAGGCATACCCTAAAAACTAAACAGATCCACAACACGAGGAACGACGTGGTGGTTGTCAATAAGTATCTCGAGACTCAAGATCTCACCAACTCCTTTCTCCTCCTGCAACTGCTGCTATAGGAAAGAACAAACCATTTTCAGTAACAGCTTGTTTCACTCTGGGAGAATAAATCAGCATCAGTTTTCATGAAAAATATCAAAGCACTAATACAGGTAAAAGCTTTCAATGATATTCCAGAATTTGGTCCTTTGCACAGTAATATTTTGACTATTTCCAGAGGAATCATAATGGAAAAACATAACAAAAGAGATTAAATTCCTAATTTAGGGAAAAAGATGGCAGATGGCACTGTCTCTTCTAGCCTTTTTTTTTTAACATTCTCTTCACTCAAGTCTTAAAAAGAGTTGCTCTGCTGTGTACATACCTAAACTTCACAAGTATACTACACCGACCAATTTAACTGAATCTTTTCCAAACCACTCTGCCCTATCGTGCCACCTGAACCAACGTGGCCCAAACCAACAAGGCAGCTGAGCGAGTAGTTAAATCTAGAACCATAAATAGCAGCAAGTAATGTAACCAGATTAATCCAACTTTAAGCATGTCCAATGGACTTGCTTCAAGTTGGGCAGCGATCCAGGTAAACCTCCAAAACACACACGGATGGTATTTCCATACAGCACTTCTTCATTCTGTGACCCACCAAGCACACCTCCAGCCAGCTACAGAAACAACCGAGGGGTCTCGTTTGTCTGTATTTACAGTGGCAGTTTTAGCAGTCTCCAAGTTGCTGTCAGTAAGAGGTCAGCTACCCAGCACATATAACATCGCGGTGTAAAATCAACTTCCTCGCTGACAAACTGGAAACACTGCTTTTATTACCCAGAATTGATCCTTAATTTTGCAACACAAAGAGAAAGTATGATGCTACAAAATTTTAGAAATGTGATAAAGCCGTTTAAAGGAAATGGATGAGAAAACTGTTCTTGGACTGGTGGGTAGTATGGAATAAAGAAGAAGAAATCACTAAGTAACTGCACAACCACATCCCAAATTGCATTTCTTTATATGAAGACATTCAATTTGAGAAAAGAAAGTTTCAAGTTAGGAATAAAGTAGTTATTGTTTCTACTTTCCCTGCCTGAGGGGGATATTCAAACAAACTCCTTTTGGAGATTTAATTTACTTCCACCAGGACAATGGTGCTGGCACAGCTTTGACTTACTGGGAGAAACAAAAAAGAAGACTTGCTACCCATAGCCTGCCCAGAGGAAAAGACTGCTCTTTGGATTCCCACTCCGGCAGCCCAAAGATGCCAGCTGGCCGCCTGCAAAGGCTGCGCTCTTCACTTCCCCCCATGAAAGCAAGATTTTATTTTTTTTGTTAAAGTCCCCATAGTTATATGCCCCAAGCCTCTTTGCCATCCCTATCCAAGGGGCTCTGAACAGCCACAAATCTACCTTCACGAAAACGCTACTACTTCACAACACAAATGAGGAAGAGAGGCAGAGAGAGCTTAAGCGCCTTGCTCAGCATCGCACAGGAAATCTGCGGCAAAGCTCAGTGTCGAGTTCCAGCCCAGCTCTCAAACCACAACCAGGCAACCCGCTCCCAGAAGACGCGGAGTAGAGAAAATCCTTACGAGAAGAAAATAACGAGACATAGATTTCGACATACTCCCAGATTACCATGCAAAATAAATTTGGAGCTACTAAACTGCCGCTTCCCACCATGTTCCCCATTGCACGAAACCGGCTCAACGTTAAATTCCAAATGCCAAGGCGGGCTAGGCTGAGTGGCCAGCCGTTTCTGCCTTCTTGCACCAGCACTCTTAGCCTGTAACCCGTAGTCTTTCTAAAGTATGACCATAAAACTACAGACAGCCTATGAAGTATTTACGATGTCTGTCCGATATAGAGATCCCTACACAGACACTCATTGTTTCTGAACACTGGACAGAAAACTGCCCAGGTCACCAATATTAGTGTTGCTATTGATCAGTCAGTTAACTTTCATGACTAATGTATTGATCAATGCAGCAAAGGGAAGCAAAACATACTGACGTTTGTGACACATTTTAACCTGTGCCTTTGTAACAACCCTACACAAACACTGCTCTTAAGGTAACGTAGCATTTTGTTTTCTACTTGAAGTCGCTGTATTCTTTTATGTATTCCTTAAATTACAAATGCATATCTGCAAAAAGACCCGAAGTCACCCATTTACCAGCTACGAACTGGTCAGGTTTTGTAGATGGGACTTCCCTAAACTGTGCTGTCTACAGTGAACTGAAAGTGGCATCCAGGATACTCGTCTGCATCACCTCTTTCCCCTTCTTTGCCACTGCTAAGCACTACCACCTTTCCTACAGGAATCAAATTTGTCACCTACAAATCCCCTCTGACTCTTGCCCTCACCTCACAGAAACTGCCCACTTCCTCATCATCTTCCTCACCCCTCCCCAATGCTTCCAACACTGCACTTTCCCCCCCACACACACACCTGGGAGGGCTCTCACCTATACCCTCCCTCCAGAACTGCAACAACAACCACCAGCAGCCCAGCACCTTCCCAGGCCACATCTGCCAAAGAGAAAAATGTTTTTACACTCTTGAGTACTCTAAGCCTCGCTAAGCGAGATGCTTGGAGACGATTATTTGTATTCTCCTGTTACACCAACTCCTGCTTTTCTGTTAAAGAAACTGGTTTTGCCATCAGCCCTCGACACGGCCATCTGACCTTATACATGAGATTGTTCCCCCTTCCTGCTCCATCTATGAAGCGATCCATAAAGTTTAAACTAATGCGTTTTCCTTTCCAATCTTTTCTCAGTTCCACAATGGTACCAGAAGCCAGCCAGCTTTTAACACCTCAGCTGAGACACTGCTGAAAAAGCCAGTACCAATGAAGCCAGAACACAACTTGCAGCTTTTTTTGGTAGAAAAGTTACATGTTTAGTCCACTTCTTCACAGTCTTTCCAGTTCCATCTGCAACCTTTGTCTGCAAGCTACCTGGAATAGGAACGTCTCCGATACGCAGCACAATGAGACTGCAGTTTTCATGAGTACTTCTGGGCGATATAACAGTATGAGAAAGATGCGTGTAAGCCTTGGAGATGAGGAACCCTTTGGAAATTCCCCAGGGAGCAGCAACTGCAGTGGTAAACAAAGGTTTCAGAGAAGTACATCAGTAAAAAAGGGACACGCGCTCTGCGAAGGTCCCCTGGCCTGTGGATTGTGTTCCTCCCTGACCCAGCAGATCCCTAGCAGACTTTTCGAGCACATGTGCTCACAGTATCACTTTATTGTTTCCATTCCTGTTTTGATAATTCCTCCGCTGTTGCACTACCTTGATGACGGTACAGATACAAAGAGACCACAGACTTAACAATAGGTTTTACCTTACTTTGCCTAGAACTGCTCCAAGTGGCAAGAGACAAGGCCGTGAATATCTCTGGCTCCTACATCGCCAGCAGTGGTGAAAGCGCCAATGGAAATAAGAGGAACGGGCTTTTCGAGAAACTGAGATACGACAAGAGATTAGCATGTTTGAGATCCATAGGACATAAAGTCATTTTAACCCACCATCCAACTTACTTGCTGATGTTGGGTTTTTTAATGTATTCCTAAACAGGATGCATTATTTGCCTTTTTAGTTCATTACGAATTGTATCAGGATAGGACCAACACCATTCTGTATAAGCTAGAAGATCATTTCTGACAATCATCACAGGATGCAGAACTTTCAGATATATTCACGTAAATAAAATAATCCCAACACGCTGCTAATACAAATACCTTCCCAATATACATGAAAAGAATTATGTCTTTAAGCATGAAAGATTCTACCACCATTCACTTCCCATTTACAAAGTAACGCTCACAGGCATCTTCAGACTAAGTGGTATTTACACAGCTACTTTCAGTAGTGCAAAACGTAAATGGCTTCTAATCACAGGAAACACAATGCAGGTAGTAAATCATAACAAAAGAGGTCCTCTGTCTTGACTTAAATCTGCTCAAATCTCCCAACAGCAAAACAGATGAGGAAACAAAAGCCGCGCTAGCTACAGCTATTTGAAACAGGTAAGTCAGCACACTAGTCTCCAGTGAAGCCAGGAATACAGCATTGCCTAACCATTGTAAAGCTAAACCTCTCCCAAAGCAATTTATTTTTTGATGAAATACAGCAATTTTTGTCACACCACCTAGGTTTCCTGCTTGTAAAAACAGAAGATGTGTTTGAGCAAGCAGATTTCTTCAATATAGTTAAAAAAGAAGAGTAAAAAAAAAAAAAAAAAATTCATGAAGTTGCTCAATAAACTGAAACTTCAGTCTCTTCCAGAAAATGTTCTCAGCTAGGAGAGAAGACTAGTGCATGCTAAAAGTAAAAAAGCATTTTGATGAAGCGTTCATCCTTTAAAATTACAACTAACAGCTTCTCTCTGTTATTTAAATTATATCCTCCAGCTCAGAATAAGGGCTATGACCACGGCGTAAGTTACTTAACTCACAACATTTTTATTGACTGACTTGCATAAAAATAAGCCACATTAATGACTGAGTTGACATTTAGTATACATCACCACAAAACTAATTTCAGATCAAACATCATCCATACAACCTAAAAATATTTTCAGCCTTCTCACGTCCAAGAAAAGGATTTTCAGATTTACATTACCCTCACAAACTTTGGTCCTCTAAAGCACAAGCAGTGCAGAATCAAAAAAAGGATTAAAAGAAAACCAGGATTTTTTTTGAAGAGCTGATTCTGATTGATTGCGTTGTATGCCAGAAGCAAGTTAACCTGTAACTGAAGTTTAACTAGCGCTGTTTTCTCATTATTTGACAATGTTTTGTGCATCCACAGAAACAGCTCTATATAGATCAATGCCAGTGACTCGGAGTAGCACCGTGGCTCCTTCAGCCCAAGAGATCTCCAAGCATCCACCTGTTGCCTTTGAAAGGCTGGATTGGACCTTATTTATTAATAATTCACACAGCAGCCTCAAGAAGCAGAAACTGTGTCTCTTCCCATTAAAGAAGCAGTCTCGGCATCGACCGGAGCAGCTTCCAGAAGACTTAAGCCAGATCTTTGAGGGTGCAGCATAAGTTGGCTTATCCATATGTGCACCCTTGCAGAGGCCTCGTAAGGAGGAACAACACACCCTGCTTTTGGTGTCACCTCTCGCTCGGGGAAGGAACTTCAAAAGTTGAATGCACGATTTGCCAGGTGAGACCAAGTTGCAAGGAAGGAGGAAAAAAAAAAACCCACCAAAACACTAAAAAAGCAACTAAATGTGCATTTTCTCATTAGCAACCGAGTCCTTCTCCTCCTCGGTACACGGGAGGCTGGGGGGGGCAGTTATTAACTAAAGCAAAACAAGGCAAATTATGAAAGTCTTCGCTGAAAGCCAGTCTGTGGGAGAGGTGGCTCTGGAAAGCCTCCTGGGGAAGGGTGCTGAGGAGACTCCAGGAAGGGGCAGGGTAGCCTGGCTTGCTCGAATGGGGACACACACACAAGGACATACACCCTCCCCCCCCTCAAAAGGGGAAGG
>VYZV01028854.1:50496-89776 GCA_013401275.1 Pandion haliaetus | reverse complement strand
AAAAAAAAGAATTAAAATCAACAAAACGCGCGGAGGAGAGGCTCCTGCTGCCGCGTAACTCGACTCCCGGAGCCGGCGTTCCGCGGTACCCGCAGGGCGAGCCCCGGCCGGGCGGTCAGGGCGACGGCAATGCCCTCCGGCTCTCGGGGTGACCGGGGGGCAGCCGGGACCCACGCAGCACCCTAAGAAACACGGCTGCGATTTAGCTGCTTCTGTCCAACAGGCGCTTACGCACTGTTGGGTGTCTCTGTCCATCACATACACGGAGGCTTTGAAAATGAGGAGCTAAGGTTTGGTTTTATCGCTTCTCTGCGGTTTTAAGAGGGCCGGTGACCAAAATGGCCTGATTTTGATTCTTTTATCAACGGGTACCTCAGTGCCCTTGCTACGAAGCGGTGGGGCTGTGTTTCATGTATTCCTTGCCGTAACGAATATTACATCACATACTATTTTTAATTGCAGGGTGAGGCCAGAATGAAAGCCCCCCCCCACCCCGCCCCAGGGGCTTCGCGTCCTCGCCGCGGGGGACAGGGCCGCGGGGCGGGTGGGAGCCGCTGCCGCCCGGGACCGTGCGGGACCCCCCCGGGGTCCCTATCCGCTCCTGCCTGGATGCCGAGGAAGGCTTTCAGGGCCCGCTTCTGCTGGATCGGACACGGAAAGCCTGGGGCAACGTTTCTCGGGCTTCTTGCTGCGAGAGCTCGTTGTGGGAGAGAGCTGGAAACGGAGGAACGTGGGGCACGGCGGGGCCGGGCTTCTCCTCCCCATCGCTCTGGGGCAAGGCTTCTCCTCATCCTCCCTCCGTTCCTTATCACGGATGTTAGGCAATATCAAATCCGACCTGCAATTAGGTATCCTGCCTCCGCCCCCATCCCTACAGCAGAGGTTGCTGAGACTTAATTCTTTTTCACTTAAAAAAAAAAAACAAACCAACAAAAACCAACCCACGGGCAAAATCCCCCATCACCAAGTATTCCCTGGGCCAGTACCGCACATCGTGAAGGAAATACCGTTTTTTTGGCATCGAAACCTGCCGGACAAACCTCCCCCCACCCCCGCCCTGCGCACGGTTGCCTTCTTATTTCTCTGCCCAGGAAATAAACCATCAGAACGGGTCAAAATCTTCCAGCGAAAGGTTTTCCACAGGACAAAATGAAACCGTCCTCCTGGAGGCATTTTGCGGGAGTAGCCCCTTTTCACGCGTGTCCGTGCTGAGCTCCGGCGGAGCCGCGCCGTTTGTCCCGGCGCTGTGGCAACCCCTCGCCTTCCCTTCGGACACGGTTTTCCTTGCCATTTACCTGCCTTACCGAAAAGTCCGAGACGAAGCACCAGACAAAAAAAATAAAAAACGAAATTCGCAACCTTAGCCAAGAAAAACGCTTCCCTTGACCCGAACTAATAATGTTTTCAGTTGCTGCTTTCGTGAGAAATGTCAAAATTGGGGGACTTTGTTCCTGCTTGGGATGACAGTTGATTTTAAAACGTTAAAACAGTATCTTCCAGAGCGAGTCTGACCAGTTCTGTTAAGTGCGAGCCCTACTGGATTGGAAAAACAAATCAAAACAACCACATCACAGAATTAGACTTCACAGTTAGCAACTCGGAGTAATTAGACAGCCTATTAATAGCCTCGCTCCTCGCTCCTGCCTCGGAAGGTATGTGCAAGCATACCACGGGAGGTACGATAGAGACCGAGGAGATGGGGGGGAGGCTTCCGACGAGACGTGGGGGCCCCACNGCCCCCCGCCCCGCAGGCGCCGGCTTTTCCCTTCGTTTGATATATGGAGGTCCGGAGGGAGCCGCGGAGGCAGGTCCCGGCCAGGCGGGTCCCATCCCCACCGGCCCGCAGATAAGAGATGCTGCTAATTCACCTCCGAGGAGGCGACGCCTTCCTTCCCTTCTTCCCTTTTCTTAGCCTTTTTGCGTGGTGGGCTTTTTTTGTTTGGTTGGTTGGGTTTTTTTTTCCCCTCGGTGTCAATGGCTTCGCGGACACGACCCTTTGTGTGCAGTTAAAAGTATAAATATATACGTTCGCCGTGTGAATGCCGCAATTTCCATTTCGTTCATGTAATCAGTGGCAGTGTTTATCCATTTCGCTTAAGCCTCCAGGACCAAAGAGGCTGTGCAAATAATTCGCACTTTTTGATGACTTTAGGAAAAGGTTGGTTTTGTACAGCCGTTATTGCTGCCCAAGTTGCATTTATAATTCATTCTTAAAGGACATCAGTTCAAGATGCTTATAACTAGGTGGCTATAATCTATTGTTCCACTGCGGTTATTGATTTATTTTAAAAGGTCGCAGATGACTGAATTTTAGGGAGGCAAACGACTTTATTTTAATTCCAATTAGACGAATACGAGCAAGAAGTAGTGTAGTCTGATATACATAAGGATTTTTTTCATGCTGTATAATTTCTTACATTTTTTTACATATGTACATTTTACATCCGTAATTTTGTAAGTTATCGTCCCTGATGGCCACGATAGTTTTAGTATTTAAAGATGTAACACAATAGTAGCAAAGTAGATGGGAGTAATCCCAATGTTACTGGGGGTTTTTTTTCAGTGTTCATAATATGGATAGAGTTAGCAGCCTTCTTCTGAAGTAACCAGTCCTCAGAGTAAATCAATGTGATGGCAGGCTGTACAGTGACTACTATTTTCAAGAAAAAAAAAAGGACCTAGGCATTTTCAATAAACTCTGGACGTAATACCATGCAACAGCATTACAGGATAACTTGAGGAATTTGCTGCTAACATCCACCAGTAACCAGGATGGTATCTGGATCATGCATTTAGCATTTACTGATGACAATCAAACATAAGCATTTACTGATGACAATCAAACATAAGCTTAGCCAGACACAACTGTAATATTAACCTGTGAAATAATGCAAAAAAAGTTTCACTATAAATTTACATATATTATTTGCTTTGCAGGAGTGCATTTTCATTGTGACATCGCTGTAGGTTGGTTTTCCTGATAGTGAATCATACACTGATTTGAGTGCATGTGCTTTGGCACTTACAAAGAAGCCCTGCTTCTGTGTCTGTGCTTATTTATCCAGATCCTAAAATGGTCTAAGGCTACTCATTCAGCTGGAATTCGTCCTTATTCACGATGACCAAAGCACAAAGAGCCAGTTCCTCAGACCTCCATAGAAATACCTGTTGAAGCAATAAACATTGCTAATGAATGGATCAGTTCTGAGGGTAGCAACAAGAATCGCCATTTGGCCTTTCAAGTCATGATTGCAACTTAATCAAGCTGGCTTTAAGCGGATCCTGTCCCAAAACCCAGGTTAACATTTGGACAGCTAATGCAGAGCTTTCTGCTGTCACAGCTTGGAAGCTGTTGGTCCCAAATAAACCCAATCAGCGCTAACTCAGCAATTACCGTAGTTCCTGTAATGAACTTAACAACAGTAAAGGTAATGTAGATGCTCCCCGCCTTTTATGTCAGGCTCTGTCAGGTTTAACAGCATCTCTTCATGCTGCAGATGCCATGCTGTTGCATGGACACTAAAGTTGGCAGACCCCAGCTCCATGGCCAGCACAGCCCTCTAAACTTACATTGCCCTTACTTCTGTGGGCCAGTGACCCCAGCAGAAAGGAGGACAAGAGCAGTTACAGCAGTAGCATCTCATGGCATCACAGCTAAATCCAACAGAGGCGAACTATCAGAGCCCTGGGGGCGTTGAAAGACGAAAACTCAGCAGTGCTCAGCTGGCTTGAGGGCTTTTCTCCAGCTATTTTCAGCTTTCCCCCAAATGCCTCTAACGTGACACCCTACGCAGTACCACTCCCCACAGACCACCAACTGGTAGTGACCACAACTTTAGGTAACATTACACAAATCAAAGTATTTCAGCTTCTATAGTAAGCCAAACTCTTTCCCTCCAAAAAAGCTTGTATCAGTGAAAACATTTCCTTTTACCCAAAATAAAGCTTTCTATGCTGTTTTTTAATTATTTAACCCTTTAAAGAAAATGATCAGCTTGGACACAAATTAGCAACAGGGTTCATCTTGGGACGGTGGACACCGTGTTTTGCTTTTTCCTCTCGCTTTCAGTTTGGTAACAGGGTCACACCTGGGGTAGTAGGAAAGGTCTGTCACACCTGGACCAGAAGCCAATTTCTCAACACCTTGTTCCTGCTCAGCCACCAGAAACGGCAGCAAAACCTGCTTTTTTCTGCCTGGTCACCAGGGTACAGAGAAAGCAACAGCCCCTGAATAGGCTTAAACTGCTGTCTGTGCTTTGGGTTTAAAGTTTTAAACATTTTTTTACTGGAAAAGTTAGGGGCTAACATGAATATACTACAAGGTATTTCACTCATGGAACTGGAGGGGTGTGTAATTCAGCCTAAAACCAGAATTTAAGCTATACTCTTATTCTAGTTCTTACTACTTACAGGACTAGTTACTACTCATCTCACAAACCGTGTCTGTGACCTGTGTTAAGTTTTCAAATCTATTCGGTTTTGCTTTTGATAGCTTCAAGAGAATTGTTAAATGACATTTCCTTTAGCAGGAATTTTCCAAATAAATTAACTTCATTTCTGCTTGCAAGAAATGTTAAAAACATATTTTGCTTGTGCCTGCTTGGAACTATGTGTGCCTCTGAGGTCCAGAAGGTGACATATCTCCCACAAGTGTTTCCTCTAATAAGCGTAGGGAAGAGAAACTAATGGTTGTGAGCTGTAACTCCTAGAAGGTTAAAAATATTCTGTACAGAAATATGCTAACCATAGCTCAGCATTTGGACTTGTGGAGCATAGAGCTGACTAGGATGAATCTATGGAGAGAATTGGAAAGCAAACAATTAAACCTCAGCTAGAAAAGGAGGCCCCCTGAATTTAGTGGGTTTGGACCAAATGAACAGGACCAGCCCTAGAAGAGTTTGGCTGAATGTTAAATGTGAGTATTTTGGCTGAATTCTTCACGTCATCTGGGCATTTTGAATACAGCCAGCATTGTTACAGCAAAAGCAGAATATATTGGCCATTTTGTTATGATGGAGAGTGGAATTGGAGAGAAATGCTAAGTGGATGGGAAGGGGGAGCTGATGGGGACAGTCTCGATCAGGGCTCTGTGACTGTTTCTAAGCAAATGGAAAAAATACAAGTTTGGAGTCAGCAAGCAAGCGCGGCAGGCCAGAGCTGCTGTAACAAGGGGGGTGCCATTGCTCAGGTGCAGTGCAAGGGGAGAAGGACTTACCCACCTCCTTGCTGCCTGGAAGACAGGGTACGCACCCCAGCCCCCACACCCCAGGGCAGCAGCAGGGCCCAGGAGGCAACAGGGTCCCCAAATGTGCTCTTCCTCAGCACATGAAAGAAGTGCCGCCCTGGGTCCGTACCCTCAAAGAAAGCACGGAGCTGCGGCTAACCACCCCATGGAGTTTCAGAGGCTGGGGCTGGCTCACGGGCTGCCTTGAACCCACCCAACTCTTTGTGTAAAAGAAGAGTCCAGCACACCTAGAATTACACTTTACTAAAAGGAATAACAATGCACATCCTTTATGGTATTCAGCTTTATGATGCTTCCCGGCATCTGTCGGTCTGAATGTCAAAAATACACTGTTAAATGGTTTAAATTATTTTATCAGTCCTCTATTTGGAAAGCAGAAACCTGCTGTGTAAAGCTTAAGAAATAAATAAAGTCTAACGATGAAGGACCAAACTCCAGTGGGAGTTTTGCTGGAGAAAGGCCTGCACAAGTTGACCTATTTAATTAAAATGCAATAAAATGCAATTTCCTTTACATCATTACACTCTAGTGTCAACCTTAGAATCTCAAATTCGTTAAAAGCTGAGCAAAGTGGTTCATCTGTGCTTACCTCTTGGTAATTAAAAAAAAATGCAAAAAGATGCTTTTAAGGACATGTGTTAATAATTAAAAAGAAATTTAATGGTCTAAATGAAGAGTACTGACAGTACTAAAAAGGTAAAGACTTAATTATTTTTGTCGATGTCAGTTCTTCATTTGTGGGCTATCAAGCTATAAACTGGGGTAATTTATTGACTGCAATATAAACTGGATATGTGCCATATTATTCAAGAAAAACAATACACTGCGAAAACAATACAGAGAAGAGGTAATTTGTACAGAGTTCATGAGACAATTATATCATCTAATTACGAAACCAACTCACTCTGCCCTTGGCTCTATTTATTAGAACAGAATTGAAGGACATACTAAGCATACTGAAAGGCTAGTAATTTAAATTTAAAACCTGCCTGTACACCCAAGCATCCAGGAACTGGTGCAACCCAGCACATGGATAAGGAGTCCTGAAGGAGGATGCCTTGATTTGGGACTCAGGATACTATTTCATTTTTCTGTGCACTGGAAATTAAACTACTGCCCCATTTTGCTGAAAAGTGCTTTGAAACGCAATCAATGTCACAGAAAACATTTAATAATGTTAATAACACACACACAAACAAGTAATTAATTACTTATTTCAAGACTTGACAGCAGTTTGAAAACTGTCTGTATTTTATGTGGTTCACTGGTGCAGTGCCTCTCTGGAGTAATCCAGCAGAAGCATCTGGATGCAAGTGGATGCGTTTCATGTTCAAACAGAAGCAAATTATTGAGGTGCCTCAATAACCGTGAGACATAACCAAGGCTCTGCACATATAACTAGCTCACTCACAGCAAAGCTCATCAAAGCACAGAAATGAGCAGACCAAAACAAGTTGCTGAATTATTCTGCAAATTTCCAAGTCATAGCTGTGCTGCAACCTTTTGAACTCTTTTCAGATGTTTTTCCTTGAACTTTTAATGCTATTTAAGGAACGTACAAATATTTTCTTTGTTGATCATGTAATGAACTTCATTAAATAAAACTGGTTTTTTGCATCTCTTCTGATGTTTTTTTATTCTCGATTTACTGTGCATTTTGTATTTGAATAGGTTTTAATGGGTTACATCTAGCCATACTACAGCAAACTGTGGAGGAGGTTAATATTCAGAGTGATTCTAAGGAGTATTTATTTATAAAACAGGAAAAAACCTCAGTCTCTTTATTTGTTTTTATTAATTATAATGCTGGCTTGCATACAATACTTTTTAAAATGAATGCTATTAGGATCTAGGAGACAGAATAGCAAATGGAGAGCCTGGGAGACCTGGGCCTGACTTTGACCCAGGTAGGGAAGTCATAATTCTGCGTGTTGGACGGTGCAATTCTACAGCACATTGGCCTTGCTGCAATCCTGGTTTAAGAAATCCTCTCCTTCTGCCAGGAGAGACTCTTCTGCCTGGAGGAGTCACCCCGGTGCCAGCGCAGCAATCCACTGCCTTCTGCCAGTTGTGTTAATGAAATTCCTTGTGGGACCACACTGGAAGAAAGACTATTGAAATGATTGCAATTAAAAATAGCTCTCCCTCTCCTCCTCCTGTGAACGGTTTATTTTTAACTTCCATCACTTTAGTGCTCTGATTTAAGCACTGCTCTACACTCAGTTGTTTTGGCACGACTGAGGAGGTGACAAACTGCAGGCCAGAGGTGGGAACAAGCATCTGGGGCAGGAGCTGGTTGCAGCAGCTTAGCTGCCAAAGGCAGCGTATCATGGGACTATGGTGTGATAGGTCATTGTATGAACTTAAACTTTGCCTTTCCTGGCTGTTTTCATAGCCATGTAGCATCTCTGCTGCAAAGCCCTAGCACAGAAGTGCTGGACCAGCATTGCTTTCCTACCCCAGCCTGTTTCATTCACATTAGAGATCTGCAGTCACGTGAGTTATATCATGGAGAATCAATGTAGGCAAAGCCTCAGCCGAATCATGAGGCCTATATCCTTAAACACATTTATTTAGATGGCTAACTTTCAGTCAGTGGAAGGCTTAAATGGACAGGGTTAGGGGCAGGCATATTGTCAGGGACAACACCTTGGCCAAAGGGCACAACCTTAGAATCTGCCTCAGCTGTGTTCCCTCGCCGGCCTCTGATCACAGCCTTACTTACGTGTTTTGCTTACATGCTAAGGATCAAGCTGTATATGTGATTCAGGACTGAGTAAGAACTTCTGCCAGGTCATTTTGGCCAGGACTGGGGGGTTCTTGCATTTTTTCTTAAAGCACAGGCCATGAGTCACTTGCTGAAATCTCCTTTCTTATCTCTCCAACTTCCTGCCACTTCATGGACCTCAGGCGACGGTGGTCCTTTGATTTCTTCTGTCCTCTGCCTGTGATTTTTGTCTCTTGAGGACTCAAAAGCTGCAACTTAATTTGAATTTTTGGATACACTGGTGTAAGCACTTGGTCGAACTTGCATAGCCTTTAGCATACAGGAAGTCAGATAATATCTAATCTTCTCCCCATTAGGGTAAAAGTGTGTCCCTAGCACATTATTAACCAATACATTCTAGAGCAAACAACACAGTGCATCATATAACCCATCCTACAGTTCCCTGTATCAAAAGCAATCATCTGACTTGTTCACAATGTGACAGTATCACAGCATGACATCACCAAGAACCCACTGAAGTCAATGGAAGAAATACCAACTCAGGTGGGTTTGGACCTCTCTTTTAATGCCTCAGGTAATGCACCTTACACATCACAGTCTGGCTTTTGAGCCTCCACTGTGTTCATCAGCCATTATTTTTCCTTCCAGTGTTGACCTAGACTAGGTACCTAGAAGGTTTTGTTACTCATGACCGGTACTTTTGGCAGATTTAAGACTTCAGTGTCAAACTTTTCAGTAAGAAGGTCTTGTTTGCCTGCGCAAGCATATTGCTTCTCTTCCGCCCCACATGCACCGTTCCAGTCCTCCCTGAGGTTAGTAGGCCTTCTTGTAATGCAAATAAATCTAAAATGAAATAATGTCACAATGGCTCTAAAGGAGGCACTCTACTGTACCCTGATGGCATAAACAACATACCTAATGAAAAGTCACCCTTGAAAATCATCTGGCTCATACAAGTGTGATTTTGTGATGGAATGGGGTGGCCCAGGCTTGGCTGGACCAGGTTGGACCACAAAGACCTGCAACCCTTCAAGAACTCTATGGAGCCTTAGTCCTTCATTGTCTGCAGAATTAGCCCTGGAACCATTTCTTCAAACTATGGTAAGATATAAACTTCCTTATGTGTTCAGCTACTTAATGTTTATCTGCCATTTCTAAACTCCTTCCTATCACACAGGGAGGATAGGCTCTTACTGATTTCAGTGATTTTACCTGCATGGGAGTGTTTTTCTGTTTGTCTCTGAACCTCATTCATGTCTTTTCTATCCTCACTTCCCAGAGGTGAAGCATCAAACAACCCATACAGAGTGTACGGAATCTACACACTCACTCTGGAGGCCACAATATATGGTATGTAGACAATTTAAAAAAAAAAAAAAAAAGTATTTTCCTAGTAACCCTTACATATCCATCAAGCTGGCAGTTATTTCAGAGAAGACTCATGCTACTTACAAAAAGCCAAAAGTCAGCCAGAATTCCAAGAAAAAAAATAGAAGGGCAGGCAGGTAACTAATCCATTTTGGAGCTGTCAGGTTGTGACCTGAGGCATACTTTCAGAGGAAAGGCAAAAATCAGATTCTTTCCCAAATGAGGATTAATATGATGATTTAAATATGGAAGGGTAAATCATGAGCATACAGTTGCTGCCTGCGCAGAAAACATTCCCAACAGAGGACTGATCTGATGTAGTCATAGTAGATGGTTACAAACTGCCAGACGGGCGGTATTGACTCAGAGCTCCCACTCCTGTGCTCCCTGTCCTGGTTGTAGCGTATGTAAAAGACTAGAAAGAAGGAAAACCCATGGAATAATGAAGATGAATGCAATAAATATACCTGAGCCTGTCTACTTGTTTTAGTGGTTAATGCCACTAGAGAAACCCTGCAGGGCTTTAAGCAATTCTTAGTGATGAAGATTTATGAAGCCCTTTAAAAACTTCATTAAGGGGTCAGAGAGATTTAAGTGGCCTTGCAAGCTCTGCACTGAGCCAAGAGATTCACTTTGCAGAAACTCGGCCAAAGGCAGGGAGGGGAGAGCTGGCTTGCAGGGACTCTTCACGCACTCTGGCCTGAGAGGAACGGTGCCGGGTACCCTATGGATCTGGGCAGTACAGCATGCTGCCAAAGTCCCAAGCAGGGTTATGGCATGTAAGATGGTTAAAGGAAGCCGCTTAGCAAAAGTAATTGCTCTGAATAGTGTTAAGGCCAGCATATGCTGGTAAAGCAAGCCAAGTCTGCATACACTGCTTGCATATCTCTCTTCTTCCAGCTTCCCTCAGTTTGGCCAAAATATGGTAAAGCATTTTTGTCATTTGGATGTGTTTTCTTCCTTCTGATGACAAGCGCTGCCTGAATCCCTTCAAATCATAGCCCAGAGTCTTACCTTCCATACTGATGCCTCCAAGCAGTTGTTTAGGACTGTGATTATTTAGATATAAATAGCAGTGCTCATTAATCAAGCAATCACTTACTCCCAGCTATGAAAATGCAAATTGAGTTGGCTTGTTTGTGTTTTCAAGAGAGAATGAAGGTGGTGGCAGTAGGTGGGAAGGGGAATGTTCCCCGGGTGCTGCTGTTATTATCCTTTCGTGAGCCAGGAAACGTTTCATCTGCACCCTGCAGAGTTTTGCTGGGCTCTATTCCACCACCACTGAGGTAGGTGTGCATCGTGCCCTTCTTGTAAAGGTGGTTCATGGACTGATGGATTGGGTAAGCCCCATAAAAAAAAATGTTCCTAGACTTTTTTTTATAGGTGTGCAGCTGAATAAGCTCTGGTAGCTGGCAAAATCAGCAAACCTTGACAGAGTGAGAGATGAAGGCTGCTCTGGTAGCATCACAAGTAAAACTACCATTCCCTTTGGCTCACTGAAGCAGCCTGGCCATCAGGAAGCAGCCATGATGGAGCAGACATCATAGGCTGTTATAAAATTCAGTACAAACCAAAGCAGCAAATCTCCTCCAGAAGCTGTGTTTCAGTTTGACTGCCTACCTGAAGCAAACACCCTTTGCTAGATGGCTTATAACCCAATACATGGTGCTTCTGATGAAGTGCAGGAGGCGTTACACATCCTCAGTGCCTAGCGAGGAGGCAAGGGCCTCCCCTGGAGCTAGAAGGAAGGAAGGTAAGAAGAGAAAGACAATAGAGGATGGAGAAAAGGAGAGGCCTGAGAAATCTGCAGGAAGAAGAGAAATGCTGGACTGAGCCCTCAAAGACCTCCCTCACATCCCATCCCTGAGAGCTGCCAGCAGCAGGCGCTTACTACAGAAACCTCCCAAAAAAGGCTGTATAAGGCAGGCCCTCTCCTGTTTTTTTCTCCCATCCCCAGCATGTTAAATACGTTCAAATTTAAATGCCTTCAGCATGAATTGAAGTGGGGTCCTGAATTTTAGTGGTGCGTTATTGGAAGGATAATCTCATAATGGAGTCAGTTTAACAATTAATTTTCATGATTTTAAGGGAGCTTGTTCATATTAGCCCTCATTCAGGAACACACCTTTTTATATTCACAGAGCTTAAAGCACCTGCTTTGCACTAAATGAGAGGGATGGAGGGAACCACGCACTTGTGAAAGGGGTTCCTCAATCAGGTTTCATGGCAGAATGGCTCAAGCCCGGGGTAGCCTCCAGTAAGGGTGAAATTTATGGATGACGCAACAGGCAACGCTCAGTCACTTCTCTGGGCGATAGCACTATCTGGAACTACTTTAGCATCTATTAGAAACTCAGCATTGGCTGTAGAGTCTCCACATCAAGACATAGCAATACTTCCCAAACAGTTATATGATATATGATTCAATATTAATGAATAGCATAAGGAAGTTTATCTACCATTACCTCCATCCTGCAGAGTTTCTTAAAGGAGAAAATGGCATTACCTTGCTATGTTCATTTGAATACAATCATTTCTGATGCATTCCTGAAGCTAGCAACAAAGACAGGAGGTGTGCTCCCATCTGCAGGAGCAAGCGGAGTTTGGGTAGTGAGCCGATTACCGCTGGCAGGAAGGAGAAGCCTCCCTCATGACAGTGAGTCATGAGATCTCTGCATTGACAAGGAGAACTACTACAGAAGACCCAATTGCGTAATAACCCAAAGAAGAGCAATTAAATGGCTTAATTGAGACAAGTTTTGCATGAGCTACACACTACAAATAGCGACTTCATTCAGGCCATTTCAATGACATTTCACTTCCTAGAGATAGGAAGAGCCAAGATAATAATGTTTTGCCATGGCATTTTGGGAAACTGGGGATCAGGAATTTTTCCAGGGTGGGAAGCTCATTTTTCTCGCTGAAGACTTTGTTTTGATTTCAAGCACTGCTGACGATGCACTGGTGCCACATTTTTTAGATACCTTTTTTTATCACTCCCGGGATTGCAGGGCACAGGGAGATTTCTAGAGTAGACAAAGACTCTTCTGAGGCATATGCAGTAAGAGTGGAAGGAATCTGCTCCAGATCTTCCATAAATATGGGGCTAAATGACTGTATCTAACTGCCTCTACATGAGGAGTGTTGCTCTTGCATACCCTATGGAGACTGGGGATCTAGGGTGACAAGGAGAAGCGGCAGGTGGCTCAGGCACCCAGTGTCTGAGTTCCTGGGTGCTGGTGTCAGCCCTGAGAGCTGATAGTTCCCTCCATAGCCCCGAGGTGGGACATGTTGTGTCTCTGATGCTCCTGGCTTGCTGCGACTGCATGTGAGAAGTTGCAATGGCTCAGCGAGGTCCTGGGGGCTGCTATACATAATAAGCCCATGTCACTCCAGTAGGCAAAACCTTGACCTGTATGGTTTAGGTTAATAGCAACTGCAGAGAGTGAAAGCACTTGGAAGGCTTAATAACAGCTCCAGAAAACAAATTCACAGTGAAGTGTACCCTGACCCTTCATCTGGAGCCATATTCATAGGCTGCCAAAGTAGGAAATGTCTGAGGTGACAGGAATCCATGAATCAGGGGCCCATTTGCCATTATTGTTTGGTTTGTTTTTTTTAAAAAAATTTCCATGTGCAAAACAATACAGGTCATCATAAAATTATTTAGGGACTTGTTCTGATCCCCAGTTAGTGCTCCTAAACCTTCAGCTTGTTTCAGGTTTGTGAGCGAAACAAAAGATAAACTGAAGCAGAATGCAGCCCTGCTTTTCCTTGAGCCAGCAGGAACTTTGCCAGCATTTGATTTTTGAAATCTGGTTTCCTCAGCTAATTTAGTCATGCAAAATTAGCAACCTCAATAAGGAAAGTGTAAATGTGAGTGTATACCCAAAAGTGGGTTATGTTCCCCGTCAGTTCCCTCAAGCAAAACCTGTACACCTGTGAAGCCCCATAAATTTTTTTTTTTTTTTTGTCTCTCTCTGTGGTGAGACTTTAGCAGCAAGTGAGCACCAATGTTTGTTGCAAACCTTCTTCTTTTGGGCTTTGGGTGCTGTCATAGCTCTTACCTGGGGGCTGTCAGCCCAGCTGCCACATCCTCTTTCTGCAGAGGGGAAGGAGAACATTACTCTTTCCTTTTCTCTCCATGTAGTAAAAAGCCACAGGGAACCACAGAGCTGCATCATCCTGAATCGCCATGACCATATTTGCCAGGGAGCTTTTCCTACTGGAAAGCGAGTGCCACGACTGCTTGTCTGCCCATGCACGTACCCTGGGCTGTGTGTAGAAATGGGGTGGGCAGAATGGCTCCTGGCCAGCACAATGCTGTGCGTAGTCCCCCTCTACCACCCTGGCTCTGGGGAAGCATGGAGCACGGAGCACAAGCAGGAGTGAGAACATCTGGCAGTGGCAGCCACCTCAAAAATGCCTCCTGGGCTCAGATCCCACCTGCTGCATTGTCTGGAATGAAATTGAGTGTTTCAGGGCTGTCTCATCCAATGAAGGAAAAAAAAAGTGGGTCTTCAGGTAATGGGCTTCAAATATATAAATTAGGCTGCTACAAAGAGAAAAGGAATATTTTTTTTTCTCCGTTGGCAGATGGAAGGTACAGGCTATGTTAAAGGTCCACCAGAGAAGACTGGAGAATCCCCCTCACCTGTGCTCTTAAGAGGAGGTTGAACCCTTTAAGGGAAGGCAAGACATAGGAAAAAAAGGAGTGGGTAGCCCTCTGAGATCCCTCCCAACAGAATACCCCTGTGGCTCTGCAGATGAGCAACTATCCTCATCTGCCAATGGACAGTGCAGCTGCAGGGGAGAAAAGTTGCATTCCTCAACTAAATGATGAAAATCAGTGACCGGCTCCAGGAACAATCCACTATCAATGTTTTGCCTCAAGCTTAGTCATGAAACCAAGAAGAGTTAAGAAAGGAACGGCTGTGGCGCAGCAATGAAACGCCCTCAGAAATTAAACCCCACCAACAAATACCGGCGAGTGCTGGAACGAACCTTTATTTCTAGAAATGATGTTAGCTGTGGAAAATATAAACTGTGTCTTCCCTGCAGACACAGCCAAAACTAATCAAAATACTCCTCATAACACAAAGGAAATACCTCTGGGCTGCGATAAGGAATATGAATGTAGTTCTTTTACGTCTCCACTAGCTAATAACAATAAGATGGACTGGTGGCACCATTTTCAGCACGGAGATTAATAGTCAGGGAGAAACTGAGAAGGAGAAAGTACACTTTCAGTTTTCTTTCCGATGGCTAATTAAAAAGCCCATATCTGAGAGGAAACGTTGTGGAAATGAGAGCTATTTGGATGTGCCTTCCCCCGTATACTATCATTCTGCTTTGTGAGGAATGCTTTATTAACGCTAATCTCATCCCTGTGCTTTGACAGAAGTTAGAGTTTCCTTCCTTTGCAGCCGCTAAGGTTCAGTTCTATTACGGGGTTTATTTAATGGGACCATTATTATTTTACTGAATTACTTCATCTTCTGGGAACAAACTTAACCTTGAACTATGAAGCCAAATGGCTTTTTAATGATGCAAGTCTGTTTGGAAATTGTGCTTTGATGACTCTAAATTTTCTCAATTCTGCATGTTTAGTATGTGCAATATACACAAAAAAGTGACTCATTTCTGCAGATTTTCCTGATTCACCATTTTAAAATCTATTTGCTGCAATTATTAGGGTTAAGACAAGTGGGAACAAGCATTCTTAATGGTATTCAGGCACGAGTGGGGAACCCCTCACAGCATTAGGGAACCCATCTTCAGTAATTTGGGAAATTATGCCAACATTGATGTTTAAATATTCAATTTTGAAATGTTTAAATTCTAAAATGTTTTAAATATCACTCCTAGGTGCATTCTGGGATGGAGCCTTCTTGTGCTGTCATGGCACTCAGTGAGAAACTATGAGAAACAATGAGAAACTACCATTAACCCAAATGAGATGGTGATTTGATCCAGAATTTGTAGTCAGGCCAACTGAATGTGATTTTCTAGGGCAACCTATGGGATGGTGGATCTCTCTGATCCCAGAGAAACAAGGTTTTTGCTCGCAGGATGGTTGTCTGAGCATAGAGGGTGAAGAACAGTACAGGGCTATTTTGTTAAGATCTGATGTACGTTAGAGGAATTACTGTCTTGGTACCTGGTTGATTCCCTCCCAAATGCCTGTAAGTCACTGCAAACCCACACAAAAGACTTCTTGACTCTAGAAGAATGTGCGTCTTTGTTTAGGGTGTGTGCAGTTTGGGTACTAAGCTGGGGGCAGTGTTTTTTGTTTCTGTCAGACTTGAGTGGGAAGAAATACATGAAAATCAAACAGAAATATGCTGTTTACTAATGGGGTAGCTATGCTGTCATGACCTATCTATTAAGGAATATTGTTAAAGCTTGTGAAATTCTATCCATGTCTCCATTCAGAAGAGCCCTGCATCTTCCTGCAGTAGGAGCAGAGGGCTGAGAGCTCTCTCCCATTCCTCATCAAATTGGCAGACCCACACAGCCAGGCACAGTTCGTCCTGTGCTTCCCGGAGACACTGAGGTGCTCCAGACCTGCTGCATGTGTGCACACATGTGTCCCTTGTCTGTCGCCTGGGAAAAATGGTACAGCTGTCTAGGATGGTTAGGGAACCAGCATTGGGAAGGTTGATCCTTTTGGGGACCAGCAACTTCTTCCCAGCCACTACGTCTCTGAGGGAAAGGGGCTCTGAAAGAAATGGCAACTGTGGGCAAGTTGCAACACCGGAATAGCTCATCTGGGGTGCCAAGAGGTTCCCAGGAGAAAAAGCTACCAGGGCCATTGCCCACACCAGGGTTCCAGTTTTGCCCCATGCTGCTGAGCAATCAAAAGCAGGGCTGTCATGAGCAGGTCACTTTTAGCACATTCTTCATTCTGCCTTTCTCACCTACCCTAAGAAACAGTCCTGGCACATCATGTGAAAACAGGTATCTCTAATGTCAGCCTCAGAATTGGCACTAGTTATTTAATCTGTTGTTAGACACCCAAAATCAGCTAAAAATCATTCAGAAGAGAAACCCATCGTTCTGATACCTGGTTTCCTGGTCCTCAGGAGTTACAAAGCTGCTGTCAGAGCTTTGCACTCAAATTAAGAGCAGAGCCTCTTTCCCTGGATGCTCTCATTGTATGACCCACTCTTTGACCATAATGCATCCAAATCACTCTGGGTCAAACTCTTCATCCTCTTTTGGTGCCATCCCAGTAAGGTCACCTCTCATTCTCTTGCTGTAACTTTTTATACAGAGACCTCTGCACTCGCCCCAAGGAATGGTAGTTAGTTGGCCTAAAGAGACCACGAACAACCAAGTGCCCCCCAACCACAAACTTTTTATTCCCTCCAGCACTCCCATTCCTGTAATACTCCTGGGCTCCTGTGTTATTATAAGTCTCTGAAAACTCTTGCCCTACAAAGCAGGATGGCCAACTTTCCCCAAGGCAAACTTTCATAGCTATGTGTCAAAATCTTTTCCAGGTGAGAGCCGTGGGACAGCACACCACCGCTGGCATCAGAAAGCTGAGGGAGATCTGGCAGAAGTTCATTATCTGGGGATAGCAGTGATTCCCCACTACTCTCCTAAGAGGTGGGGATGATCTCGATATGGACTGGATTGCGAGGTCATTTAGCCATGTTAGTCCCAGTATACTCTGCCAGTTTGCTTCCTCCACCACCTGGGATTGCCCAGGAGCCCTGTGCCAACGCAGCCCCAGTGTATCTCTGAGCTGAGCATAGAAAGAGCACTTGCCTTGCACAAGGGCTCCCTGTGCCTTAAAAACTGCAGCTTGACCACCTCTGCTTTATTCCATCTTTATTGCCTATAGCGTGAAGACAAAATGACCTGCAAGAAGCCACTGAAACTGAAAAGTCTGTATTTCCTGCAGAGCCTTTCCATGCAAAAGAACAAATTTTCATATTTTCTTCCCCCTGGCCATCTGGTTAGGTGCAAGTTCTGCCACCATAAATTTATGGCATTGCTGGGAAATTCAGTTGACAGACAAGGTCCTGCTGTACTACTAAACATAAACATTTCACCTTCTTGTTGTGTTAAGCCTTGGCTGGATTTTTTTTCACNTTTTTGTTTTTTCCAAATGGGAATTCAAGCAGCTGAAGCCCAGTGAGAAAACATGAAAATAGATTTCTAGGAAAGTAACCAAAAGGGCTTTACCAGCAGGACAAGTTGCTTATCAGGAACTATTTTAGGAACGTGAGGAAATGAAACTTTGACGAGAGAGTTCCAAGAGGGAAGATTTACTGAGGAGCTGAGGGTTCAAAGCAGGATGACAGCACAGCTATCAGGAAACCTTCTCCGCACCTGTTTCTCCACCAGCTGCCTAACTGTACTCCCCCTCCTTTCTGCTGGCAGCTGAATGGCTGAGATCTGCATCCTCTTTTGTACTAATCCGCTTCACCCTCTGTCTGGAAATGTTTGCCAGTCACTTCATCCCCTCCTCCTCCTGAGTGGAGACATAAGACACAGTTTCTGATTTTAAAGCCCAGCTGTGCTCCAGAGACCTTGTATAAATCCAAGCCACACTCTTAGAAAACAGGGTCATGGTATGCCTCAGTTTCCCATCTGTACAAGGGAAAAACCTTACCGCTTTCCTTCTTCCTTGTGCATATTATCTAGTGAGACTTCAGGATCCTTAGTTTGGAAGCTGCTTCTTTCAGAGGCTATGTCCAGCTTTTAACGCCAAGGAAGCCACATCAGTTTCAACTTACAGGTGCAGTTGTGCTTTGATGGTGCCCAAAGCATTTCTATTATGGCCCATTGGTGTAAATTTACTGTAAATCAAAGCCCTTTTATGCATGGAGATGAAGTGTAGTCTTCCCCTGTGCCACTGCTTTGCACATGGGCATTTTGCACAGGTCTCCTCCAAGCTGCGTGTCTGAACTGTTGGTTTCACAAGCAGGAACCTTGCCTTCCTCATGCGTGCTCCTCCCCCTGAAGAAGTGCGCTGAAAGTCGCTTGCTGCACCAGATCCCAAGATCCCAGAACATCACGCTTCTGCCCCTGTGCTGTGATGAGACAGCAGGAATGGGTGGATTTGCTGAAGTCAGCAGAGCATCATACAATGTCTTGGTTTTACAAGTGATTTTGGAGTCAGTTTAGGATGATGAAGCTAGACACTTCAGCACATAAGCACCAAAGTAGACTCACACACCCTTTTTGTGTCAAGCGATGCTACATCTAGGTAGAGAGAAACTGGGAGCACTTCCTGTCTCAGCCGAACACCAGCTCTACCCCAGACTGAATCGTTGGCTTGCACCGGCCACAGCAGTGGCCAGCCTTGCCCGCTTCTCAGCTTTCCAGGAAGGCGGGGGTTGTGGAGCAAATATGGCCCAACAGTCTTCTTGCCTGCAAGCCCAGTGCAGGGTAACACAGCCTGGTGGTCCATGGCAAGCAGGTCTAGGAACATCCTCAGATGCTTTCCCCACAGCTGCCCAGAAGCAGCCCAAGCTGCAGCGCGGGGTGGATGTGGTGAGCAAAGCCTCGGTCAGTAAAACCTGCAAAGCAAACATGGCCTCAGATCCCTCCCGCGTCCCTCGCTGGGAAGCCACCTCTCTGATCTCTCACCGCCCGCACACACAGGGCATGTTCCAGGCTGGTGGCAGACGTGAGGCAATGTACATAACCTGCCGCAGCCCGGCAGCTGGCTGCCATCTTGTCATGACTGGCCGTGCATGGGGGATATGAACAGGTCCTTGGGCACCTGCTCCCGCAAAGCCTGGGCCGGCTGTTTGAAGGCTCTTGCTTGAGTGTTGCTCTTGCTGACTGCTGGTGCACATGTCCACATTGGAGAAGGCTGCCACGTCCCAGGCAGCACCAGGGAGGCTGAGCTTAGGACATGGCACATGGGAAGAGACAAACTGCCCCGAGCCATGACGAGGAAGAGTCACGGGCAGCTTGTGGAGAAAGGAAGACCATCCCTGATGGGGTGTCCGTTCCTCAGCCACAAAGCAGGAACACCAGCACATCTCTGCTTTGGGTGATGAGGACCTTGCAGAGACCTTTCTTTGAGGCACAGGCCCGTTGTTTTGACACCGTGCATAGCAGCAGACAGAGAGGGCAGATTCAGCTCCCAGCTGAGCATGACCTGTGGAGTCAAGGAAAAGACCGGGGAAACTTCTCTCAGAAAAGTGCTATCCTCCCCAAACTTGAACTATATGCCATAATGATGGATTTCAAATAAAGAATGGCCCATTTAACATGTAGATGAGGAGCCCATATCAAATTCCCAAGCTTCTCCTCTTCCCTGACAATGAGAAAATAAGTTTTAATATATCTTATATATCAAGTTCATGACCTCCTTAAAGAAAATTATTCTTGTTTTAACATCCATGGTTGAAATGTCTTTAGCATTGTGTGAGCAGTCTTGAGGACAGAGCTGTCTCCATCATATTAAGCTCAACTCTACATTGTTTCTTTTGGTCTTTTCCACCCACGTCCTCCCTTTGCTCACAGGCCTTGCCCTGGTTGTTGGCTACTGTAGGGATGGCACACGTGGGAGGAGCAGCTGATTGCAGAAGAGTGGCAAGACATGGGCTATGCACTTGGAAACTTTGGTCAGATGTGTATTTTTTGGTGTACAAATGCCACTACGTTTTGCAGTAAATCGATGGGATTGTTGCTCCAGTCATTGTTATTGTTGTTACCTCAGGGGCACCTGGAGGATTCATCCCAAGTCCCAGGCCTTTTGAATTAGGGAGAGAGGTACAGGGAGTGTGCTACAAGAGCTTCTAGTATGAGTTCTGTGCATAGTGCACAGAAATTTGTACCAGTTAGATGTATATAGATATATATGCACACACATTTTTTTTTATGCATATGTATTTTATGCATGAGTGTGTATGTATATATACACATGTATGGATGTCTCCTAGCACTGTACAGCCCTCTAGGAAGCAGCACTGTGTTCTCAGTGCCTGGCCACAGTGAACATGTTTTCAGTGTCCCCAGTGCATCTACAGCCAGAAGCGGGCATCCTGTGGACTCCCTAAACTTTGGGGCTCTCATGACCGACCTCCCCATATTTGATTTTACATCCAAAGGCTGGCAGTGGCTGATCTCTGCTTTGGGCCTCTTTTCTACCTGGGCAGAGAGTTCAGCCTGGGCTACAGCCTGCCCCAGGCACCACAGTGATGTCTTTGAGGCATCTCGTAAGTAGCAGGGTTGTGTTTCAAGCTGAAGAGGCAGACAGCACAGAGTAGATGTGATCACATCCTCTGTAGAAAACTCCTGGGAGAGTGAGAACAAGGCATGAAGCTTTCACCCAACAAGCTTTGACCGCTTCAGAAAAGGCTGCCTTTTCCCTCTTTCTTTCCACCTCTCTCAGCAAAATGGCTGAGCCTATGCCAGTCCTGTGGCATCAGGGCACTGTGCCACCCTGCTGCAACCGCCCCGTGACGGCTTGGCGGGGTCCGTAGGCGTTCGGGGCAGAGAGGAAACCCAGCACCTTTGCACATTGGAGCCATTTACAATGACTTTTGCTGCTGATGGCGCATGTTTGGTTGTACTTGTTAAATCTTGTTAAACAGGAAACAGGTTTCAAGGCAAGAGGGTCCCTTAGAGTTCAAGCTCCTGCCTTCAAATGTTCTTACAAGATGCACAATTGGCACTGACTTACAGGAAATATTTAATTGGAGTCGGAAGGCACTGGCTCCACCGACCTTGTATTACATTCCTCTGTGTGCTCCTTTCACAATGATTTTCACCTATAGCTTAAATCAGTGATTTATTTATACCAGCCAATGGTGAGTTCAGCAGTGCTGAGGGGATGAGCGGACCACAGAGATGCAGTGAGTGAAAGGGAGGAGCGAGCAGCAAGGAACAGTCTTACGGAGCAGAAGGGGCTGCCGCAAACCCAAGAGTGACATATTTATGAGTCCAGTATCGGTTGCCTGCACTGATAAGCCACGGTCATTAAAGGAAGGAAAAGTCACCTTTGTGTATATAAAATATACAAGATTCATAGTCTGAAAAGACTCGACAGGAAAGCATTAGGTAAATAAAGGATATCCCATAAAGCATAATGTGAAAATTAAATTACCTCATAAGGGAGGAAGGCTGTCTGTTCCAGCAGTGAAAGTGAGGAAAAATGAAATTCCTCTATTCCATCCCCAAGCTGGTTTGGCTTTGGGGTTCTGGGTGGATCTAGACACATTGTTACTGACGTCTATAAAAAAAGCATTAAAGTCCATTATGCTGGACTGGAAATGCTGCAGCTTCCCATAAATTTTCACTGTATGCTCACAAGGTGGTGAGAAGCGTCCTGTGCATTGCTGCTCATGGTGGCCAAATAACAGAAGTGCCATTTCAGGGGTGAGCTGGACTTTCAGTGTTATTTCCAGTTTTCAGGTCTCACCAGATTTTCTTTTCAACTGATTTTGGGATCTGTACTTGTGAAACACTTGGAAAAGTTTTCTTCTCTCTTCCCCCAACGTTTCTTTTCTGGTGAGTGAAACATATCCAGGATCCACCTATTTTTGCTTTAACTTGTCAGTGCACCTCCAAAGCTGAGGAAATGTTGAAATATCAGGGAGAGGCAAAAGGAGGGAAATTGAAAGAGTTCACTTATTGCACTATCCAGCAAAAGAGGGAAAAAAAGAAAAGAGAGAGGAAAGCAAAAATATAATCCAGTATTTCAAAGCTTTATGATTAAAAAAAAACATTTTAAAAAAAAATCCTTTTTTTACAAAATGAACAATTTCACAAGTAAGTGGTCTGCTAGCGGTTGTCCCTGTGGAAGGCATGCACTGTCCCTGCCTTGCATACAGGTGGCTAACCCATGAGCAATGTATAGCTCTGCAGCCTCAGAAGCAAGTCCCTGTGGATACAGACCTCAGCCCCTCCAAAGCTGTTAACTGAAAGCCTCACTGATGCCCAGGGTCTTGGCACAGTGTTTTTGTTGGGGAGGAGCAGATTTGACCTGAATCAAGCCAACCTCCTTTTTTATTGCAAACTTTGATCCTGGAGACAAGATCCCAACAGTGGTTAGGTAGATCCGAATAGCAGCTTGTAGCTACTATTAAGGTCAGATTTATTTTTTTTTCCAGCAGAATTCACGGATCAACATCTATTTAAAAATGTGGCTGTCTTCTCTGCATGTGAAAAGCCTGGGGGAAGCCACTTCCCCAACGTGCTGCGGGATTTTGGGAGGATAACTTAAGCAAAGAGCTCAGCGCCAGTTCCTTGAGTCTCCATTCCCAGAGACATGTGCCACAGTTGCTGATCCAACTAAAAAAACAAGTTTGACTTCTTTGGTGCACCACACAAGCAATTCAAGTCACTCTGGTACGCAGGCAGGGGCCCAGGAATGAGAGGGGCACTTATTCAGCGTAGCCTGCTTTTGCCCTCGAGTTTGCAGTAACACCTCTTCCCCGTTCTGCTGCTCCTGATCTTTAAATGTCTGGGTCTTGTTGCTGCTATATCTCATTCTGCCTGTGAAGCCCTTTGCTCTTCAGGAGCTGCCAGTTTCCTCTCCAGAGCATCTCCAGCCCTTCAGGCCTCTGTATCAGTCAAATGTACTGAGCATTAGTATGGCTGAATGGTAAGCAACAGAAAGGAAGAAAGAAAGAAACCCAGTATGGGCAAATTGAATTGAATCAATGAGGGTGAAACTCGGTTATCTTTGCAGACCAGTAATCTAATGGCATCACTTTTGCACATCAATACAACCATTAAACGGTCACCATAAACAGCTCTTCATTTTTGAAATGTCCACATTATAGACCCATGGTGTTAAACTTAGAAGTTTCATTTTCAAGTCAAAACAAACACAGAGCCTGGCTCTCTGCTCTTGGCAATCAACATTGTTCCAGTGGCCTCCATTGACCTGGCTTTTACCAGACAGGGCCCTTACTCTTCCAGAGCTGCCTTCTCCTTTCAAGTGCACAGCAGAAGATCCCTTATTTTTATTACCTATCTTCAAATTGGAAGCTGCCTCTGAGCAAGGCAATCAATATCACAGTCAGGTTTACACCTAGGAAACTGTGGCTAAACGTACAGTAAAACACTGATTTGCCACCTCTGGAAATGCAGTTTAGTCCAATTCTGTCATCTTTATCCCCAGCCTTTGGGACATTTCTTTATTCGTACGGGGTTTACTTTCAAAACTCTGCATGTGATCCCCCATCAGATAAATAAGGTGTGATCCACAAGCAAGAAATGGGAGATCAGTTGCGAGAAGCCTGCTAGATGAGACAGCTTCATTTCATTTGGCTTGGGATTTCTCTTTTATTCACTCTTTTGCCCTTTGCTGGTGTCTCAGCTCCCTCTCTAATAAATAACTAGTCCACATCACTAAACCGCTGCACATAACTCAGAGCAATTTGTTACTGTTGGCAATGTCTGTGCAGCGGGGGCCCAGGAACAGGCCAGCATGGAAGCAGTAATACCTCCCACTCTTCAGGAGCATGATTTCTGCCTGATTACAGAAGGGGTCATTGGTAGGACAATGCAGAGAAGGTCATATACAATTGCTTCAACACAAATTGTAAATGCTGCATGATCCTCGCATGAGCTACTTTACCCAGGAGTATCTGTCAGGAGAAATTGGTCCTGTGATATCAGCACCACGGAGGTGGCAGGACATTAAAAAAATGAATACATATTCATAATCACCAGAATACAATTAATGCGTCTGAGCATTTTATATAGCCCTGGGCCCAGAGGATAGTTTAAAATACAGAAATTCCTCTATAAACAATGATATAATAAAACCACTAGGCCTAAGGTCCTTCCAAAGGTAAGACTATAAGCACAGTCTGCAAATACTTGGTGAGGCTGTAACATTAAGAGTCATATATGGTTTTAAAAAGGAATGAGAAAGGACTACACATGTTTTTTCCCTTGACCCCCATCTGTCTGTCCTTCATGAACACTGAGAGGTGCAAAGCGGGCATCTTCTCACGGCATGGTTATTTTGATGGTGCCCACCACAAAATAATTAGCTGGGAGTCAAGCTGCAGGGAAAGAGGGAGTTTCAGGGTCCTGCCTGGAATGGGGGAGCTCACTGTCCTCTGCCCGCAAAAAGGTTTGAGGGTTAGCTAAGGGTACTACACAGCTGCGGCACCTGCTTTTCTTTTTCCCAGAAAGCTCATGAGGACTGAGGGAGGAGGAACAGCAGCTCCTGGTCTTTGGCAAAAAAACCCCCTCATCTTAGTACATGCCAGTTGCTCCAGCTCAGTGGGGTCTTTCTCAGCTTCCTTCTGTCTACACACTTATGAGCATATAGTCTCTAACACACCTTTCTCATTATAGACACCTTCCTTGAAAGCCCTTTTAGATACCAAGGCATGGAGGGAGGAAACAGAGGGAACATGATTTCTATATGCACTGCAGTCCGTCATTGCCAATTAGGTGGTCTCTGTGGATGTTGGTACTTGAGTCTGGAAACCTTGGGGCTCAATGGAAGAGCATCAAATAGAAGGTAAAAAATAAGACAGCAGGGCAACTGCAGGGCAACTGCGGTTTACTCAGGCTGTAACATCTGGGCTCAGCGGCACCGTGAGCCAGTGCTTTCCAATTTCAAAGTCATCTTATTTGTTTCTGTGAGGATTTGGGGTGAGTTTGTTATTTGCTGTTGGTTTTGTGGTTTTGTTTTGCTTTTTGACAAAGCACCTCTAGAAAGAGTACGCTTTCCAAAAAGGCATTGTTTAAAGTAATAATACAAGAGGGAAAATGGGGAATGTGGGGGAAGGCAAGAGAGAAGCAAAGCAGAAAGAAAATCTCCTCAGTTGCTCTTGGTAGAAAAACATTGAGTCTATAGGGTGGAATGTGTTAAGAAAGGGACAGCCCCTGGGATTTTTTCAGATACAGTTCATGGAAGATGATTTATTGAGGGAAAAAAAGAAACCCTCAGTGTTTTCTTGAAATGTTATTTTGTCATTTAAGACCATGGGAGAGCCAAACAAGGCAGAATACCAAACTCCCGGAGCTCTCATGCACAAAGCAGAAAGAGCTATGGCAAACTGGGTTTTGGCTACAGCCATAGTAATGACCAAAATAAAGGCCATGATGACCATTTTCCTGAGGGAGTTATGGGAGCCTTGAATAAAAGCCCCAGATTGCCCAAGACCTTCACTTACAGCCTTCAACACTTGCTCTTTTTCAGAACTGGGTTGCCCATTTCTGAGGAGGTAAAGTCAACTGGAAGAGGAAAGTGATATAACCCCGTTTGGGGAAACGAAGGTGATTTGAGCTGCTCAGCTCCAAATGCAACAGGAGGCAGCAAAGGGAAGATGAGGGAGCAAGGAGGAAGGCCAGGGCACAGAGAAGCCCAGCATCCCATGGCCCTGCTCTGTGGGCACAAGAGCAGATTTCCTGCACTGTATGCCACCACTGCAGCAGATTTTGGGAAGGGCAAGAGCATAACAGGTGGCTGTGCTGGTGATGGGCACTGCCTATATCAGTCATCTGTGGGGGACAACAACAGAAAATGAGTCTGGTATCTTTGGCATCAGGCAGAAAGATAAACTTAATAGCAGAAGGGACAGGTGGAAGATTATATCTTTCCCCATCTTTTTTAAAATTTGCCTTGGTCAGTCAATGATTAATGCTACTGTGCAGGTACCTCAAATAATACATGAGGTTCAGATAGCCCTGCTGCTCTTACCAATTAATTGTTTGAAGGCAATAACAAACTATTCTTGAGAGACTGACATTAAACTAAAATTACTAGTTTTACTTGCATAACTCACATTAGTGGCATCTTATTAGGCAAAAGGGTGAACCCAGGCAGCTTGCAGTGATAACAAACCTCACAAGATGGTGGCATTCACCTCATTCTGGATGTTTCACAAATACCTGGATACCTAATAAGATCACATGAAGGAAGGATTTTTGTGGGGTATCTCTCTACCTGTGTAATACTTGCTGTAAAACTGAACCTCTGCATTAGTCCCACAAAAATAAAGGAGCCACTGGCACACTTAAAAGTCAGACACAGCTACTTGTCTTGCTGGATCAAGACCAAATCTCTTGTGTCTCCAAAATGGAACTAAAAATCCACCACAAGTTCTCAGGTGATTTCCAGTATTTCCCGTTTTAAGGCAGGCTACAAATCTTGCCTGAACACTTCATGGTGCTACACCTTGCAAGCCAATTCTGGTCAGACCCAGCAATGACCCCCCTTCCTTAAAATGGAAAGTAGTTCATATTAGATATCTGCACATTCAGACTTGAAGTTTCAGTGTGAGGTTGGTTCAAGTCTGGGCTTTTCGATTAACTCTTCTTACCTACTTATTTTTAAGCTATATTCATTTGCCTCCTCTTAACATGCTTTCTGTCATGCTTATCCTTCCCTGCTCTTGCCCAGCATTTCCAGATCTGCTAAATCTGCACCTTTTACCTGACTTATTTCTCTGGAAAAAATGAGCCCCTCCTCCTGCCTCCCCCTTATCCCTGTGTAAGTAACATCCATCACTGTATCAACACCTGTCTGAGCAGGACTAGGGAAGGGTCAAGGTATTATTTCCTACCCTTGACAGGTGTTATAACAACGCTGAACCACCCCAACTTATAAAAGTTTCCATTCTGCAAACTGCTGCGCGTACTTTTCTTCCTGCTATTCCATCCTCCCTGGAGGCTTCTCGGCTCTGCTCATGCCAAGGCAAAAAGCCACTCACACTTCCATGGATGCAAAAGCAAAAGACAGACTTTCCCCATATTGCACGGTGTTGAGAACAGCCAGTGCATGTGAGCGCAGCCTCAGGGGTCTTCTGCAATGGCCACGGCTGGCATTGCCCCTCCTGGGTCAGGCTCTGTCGGAGGCACAGTGCTGTGAAACCTCCTGCCAGGAAGAGTCATGCTCGGGCTGAAATAGGAGACCCAGAGGAGCAAAATAACCACACGAAGGCACAGAAATGCATCTCAGACACCAAATAGTTAGTCCTTGTCCATGGAAGGGGTCGACCCATGCATGTACTTACATAGCTTACCTACACAAGCAACGTTATAACCAGACCTAGGAAACCAGGACAAGGATCCGGCCTGACTGTACTAGACACCGGGCAGATCGCACAGAGTTTGAACTCTTGGTTCTGCCAATCTGACTGCAGCAGGTAAAAAGCTGGAGATAATAAAACACCAGTGCTGAGTAGAAGCAGTAGTGCAGGCAGGCACAGCACAAGCACTCTGGAGTGCTCTTCAGGGAGATGCTGGATCCTCTTCTCTCTGCATTCCTCACTCTCCTTTTTTGCCCCGCTTGCAGAAGCACACACATACACTGTTGTACCCACTGTACATGCATAAGCCTTCTGCCCTCTCCCTCCTGTAACATCCAGAGAGTGAGAAGAGTTGAAGAAACTAATGATCTATTAAAGCCATGCAATGTGTGAGAAATGTGAAATATTTGCAAGATGGATTCTTGGCCACGCAAAAATTACATATCTTGGCAGTTACACAGCTGTCTTTTCTATGGGGAAATAGGCATCTCTGCAAGGTGACCTGTTTCATCCTAGCATAAGCGTCCAGACTAAACCAGGTTAAATCACTTCTTGCCATTAAATCTCCCTGGCCATCAATTAATCTGGACAATTAGCTGAAATTAAACATCTAACTTTCAATTAAGTGGGATGAATCCCTTCCCTTGGGTCCCAGCTGCTTAGATGTAGTTCAAAATTTCTCATCTTCTACAAGACACATTTCCCGTTAGCTTGAAGTTCAGAGAGACAACCCAGCAGGTTGGTTGTCCAAGGAAGAGAGGAGCTCCTTGTAGAGGCTGCTTTTCGAGACCCCCAAATCTCCACCTTGTGTACACTCTTCCCTTTAGCGATGACATATTCCATCTTCATGCAAATCCAGCAATTATTGTTGAGGACACCAGCGTCCAGGCATGAAGATTATGCCTGGTCTTCTATGAGTCACTCCAGGAAATGCAAGGAAATTTGTATATCTAGATAACAGTGTGGGGAGAGGGTGTAAGAGAAGGCTACAGGGGAGGGGAGAAACATTATTTTTATTAAAACAGTTAATATTATTATATATTAGTCTACATCCTCCATTTTGAATGGTTTTGGTTGTTTTGTTGGGGTTTTTTTTCCCCACAAAGAAGCACTGTACTTAAGGAGTCACTAACTACATCTTCTTGCATTCAGTTGATGATAAGCATTGTGGAAAAGCTGCAGCCTTCCAGCCTCAGAAGCACCTGCATAGTTAAAGATTGACTGGATCTGTTCAGAGGTAGATCGACAATATTTTTTGGCATCCTGAGGCTGGCAAGCCAGTGGAGAGGACCACAGCACAGTGCAAAGCATTTGTTAGCTCTACTCTTCACTTGGACTCCTGCAGACTGAGAGGTAGAATAAGAGACATTACAGCAGCCTTTGTACATCAGAGGCAGCCTCCAAGCAGAGGAATCCTTGCAAAGACTGGGTTTTTTTTTAAATCTAATTAATTCCTTAATTATGATTAATTTTTTTAACTTAGTTTGGCTATAAATCATAAAGCAAGCTCAGGGATTTATCCAGCAGAGACATACACCGCTTCTTTGACACACCACTGGCACCAAATCTCCTGATTCACTGGCAAAAGAGCTTTCAGTAAAACCCAGAAAAAGAAACTGTGAAAACAAACAAGAGCAATAAAATAATATCCTACGCAGAGGATAAAGAAAAGGCTAAAGTCAGCATTTTATCTAATAGTCTGTCTTCAGGAAATGCCTGTGAAAACAGTTTTGGAAAGTCATAGCTGATCTGGCTGTAGATATTCCCTGAAATAAGAAAGGTGCAAAATCCTGGTGCTGTTTTTTTTAAAAGGAAACAAAATAGTTCTCTCTGGAAGAAAAGCATTCTGCCACCCCACGAAAGGCTGAGTGCCTTATTAAGGGTAAAGTATTAGAAGATACAAAGCTGCCAGAAGAAGGATTCATATACTTGTAAGGCCAAAAGGAAATAGCTCTGCATGAAAAATGAGTGAATGGAAAGGGATAGACAAACACAGAGGAGGCCACTACGGTGATGAAGTGTTTACCTAGCTAGATTCTCTCTGAATCTCTGAGTGCCATCATCATGGTTTTCCTCATTCTTGGAATTTTTTATGTGTGGGTGTTTTTTTTTTTTTTAAATTGACAGGCGATTGTACCCATGAAAATCTGAACCCTGGTCTGCTTTGCTGCGTACCTTCTCTTCTTCACTGCATACATTTTCTTCTTCACTCGTATGATGGCATGTATTCTGCAGGAGAGAGAGAAACAGATGGAGAGCTGGCAGGTGTCACACTCCCATTAAAGACAAGAAATGTAGCCGCAAAGGTCTTTTTACTGTTATAAAATCCAGCCTAACCACTGCAGTTAAGCAAGGCACTGTAAGTGTTGCTCCTAAAAGGGAGCTCCCCTTCTTCCCTCACATTCACACTTATTCAAAACATACATGCCTCTTGCAACGGCAGTGGAATTAATCTCACTGTGTCAATACCTTCTTCCAGGGACAGAAGTTGAGTGCAGTGCAGAGAAGCCACACATCTGCAATGCAAATGATATCCTAAACATGTCACCAGAAAACAAATGCACAGCCCATGGGAGCCCTGGCAGATGTCCTGTCCTGAAACCAGGTAGGTAAATGATGTCATCACCCAAAGTCCTGGGGCAACACTATTTTGGGGGCACATTTGATTGGGGGTGATGCTCCCCAGATTGACACATAAGTGGGCATCATTGACTTCAGTTTATGGTTTATTCTCCGTTTCTTTAAAGACAGTGGGAGGCTGCTGAGGACAAGATGTGGAGAAGTGCCCCGTGCCTGGAGCTGGTGGAATGGTTCGTAGGGAGGATGGCTGGAGGATGCTGCACCTCCTGGCCTACTTGGCTGAAATGGCAGCTCAAACCTCCCTGCCTCCCTCAGTTGTGGTTTATGGTTTCTTGGGAGGAGGGCCTCTCGAGGGGGAACGGGGGAGCTGATGCTCTAAAACAGGCCGTAAGTCAAATATCGGCTTTTCTGGCCAACATGAGTATTCTTAGATGCAACTTCCAGATTGCCTGGGCTGTCAGGCAGTGGGGTGGCGCTTTCTGAGCTGGGCAATATTGGGATTTGGCAAGCAGCATAGTGATGGCAGAAGACTAGGCACATGACGGACAATACCGGGGTTGGGATCAGAGGGGGCAGTCTAAAGTGGGTGTTTGGGGGCTGTAGAAGCATGTGCATTTTAGCCAGCTGTGCCCAGCTGCCAATCTCCAGTTGTAACTACTGGGTTGCAGGCGAAGGAACCTGGAGCAGTGCTCAATAGCTTTGGGAAAAAAAAAGGTGATCAATAGGGTCCTTATACGTGGCGGAGTCCCTCCCAGAGCCCCTGAAAGTATCTAGTATATTAAATAATAGTAAGCTCAGGTACGGGATGCAGCATGCCTGGAAATCATATGATAGAAATGAAGTGGCAGCCTGCCATCCAAGCCAGCCACTCCAGCATCCACATCTTCCCCACACCTAGTGCCAGAATCAATCAGCCGATCCAGATCCTGATCTGATATAGCTGTTACTGTCATGGAAATGGGAAGGCAAGCATCCCAAACAATAACAGCAAAATGAATATCCTTTTAGAAACTGCCTAAGCAAACAGACACAATAACCTAATCCCACCAAAAATAAAAAATGATGCCTCTGAACAGCAGCAAGTGGAAGATAAGAACTAGACTTTTATTGAGTCCAGAGGCCTCCTGGACAGAAGGGAAAACAAGTGGAAGATCAAATGGATTGTGGGTCAAGTAAAGCACTAGGCAAAGAGGTTTGAAGCCAAACCACAGGATACATTTGTCAAGCTCTTAAAAAAATAGAAATGCAGGATCAAAGCAGAAGTACTTTACAAATATTAACATTTGTCACCTACTTTTACTTTTGATGTACTTCATTTTGAAGACATTTCTCCCTTTTCTCTTTTTTTTAAAAACAGGATAATCTAATCTTTCAGTACACACACTTGCCTCCTTCAAAAGAAACACAATGACAATATTACTGAAACATGGAAGATTTTAATAAGAACAGATTAAAAGAACTAACATATGGAAAACAAATAATAAAAATACATTAAGCAGCAGTCCAGGGAAATGTTGTTGACACTGTTGTCAAATGTTCTAATATAAAGGTTTTGATAGTTTTCCCAACAAAACATAAATGAAACAATAACTTGTTACATTGCCTCACATTTGAGTAGAGGAAGAGCAGTCCTGTAGCGCTTCAGTCAGCAACAACATAAAGAAAAATCACATTAGCACCAAATGGATCACATTCAGTACTGATGTGTATGTATTGTTTTGGAGATGCTATCCCATTGATTAACAGGATCAAAATATGGATTAAAAAAGAGAAATAAAAAAAAGCTTAAAACCTTTTTGTGGAGCATTTTCAGCTGTTTGTCCCTGCTACACCAGCACTTGCAGCTCATGTGCTCCAGACAAAGTTGGTGAGATGAGTCCTAACTCAACGGTGGGCTGATGTTCCTTCAAGACTGGGTGACAGTTTCGTTTTCTTCCTCCCTTCAGTCAGAAGGTTTTTGTGTCTTCGATAACACCCCGAGCCATGGGACTGCAGAGGGAAGCAGCATTTGAGGACCTTTAGCATGCATCAACAACGACCTTCTGCACACCGAGAGATTTACAGCTCTGCGGCTGAGGTACCGCTTTGCACAGCACAAAATACATAACAACAACAATACCTCAGGCTGAATTTAGGAAATTCGGTAATTGTCAAGTGTGGTAAATCATCTTTAAAGCAAACACTCTTAAAAGCAGAGAGATAAAGTTCATTCCCCCCCGCGACAAGGTGGTAGCGAGGAATATGCAAGGCTGCGGGCAGGGTTTCAAAGCAGCCCAGTCACGTTGGGCAAGATACTGCTGCCTGCTCCCGACGGGATTTCTGAGACTGCTGGCACCAGGGTGACAGGCCAGTAATCGTTAACAGGGGAAGTCTGTCTGGTGCCTGCTCTTTGTTCCAGTCCCACTTTCATATTTGAGAACCCTTATGGTATACTTTCTATTCACAGCAACATTTCAGCCTGTCGCAAGTGTGGCCCCAGTGATTATAGTTAGGCAAATACAGCAAGAACCCACATACGCTTGAGCCCTTCAAAGTATCTATTTTTTTTCCTCAGTTTCCACTTGTTAATATTTGACTGAGTCTGTAGTTTGAACAAGTACTTCCCAAATATATTTCAGCTTTCAAAAAAAAAAAAAGAAAAAGAAAAAAACCATGGAACCTTTAAGGTGCTCAGAGCATTTATGGCTGAAACTCGTTCTGCAGGTTCAGCCATCTGTCCTGCCCATCCTTGCACAACCGTCCTCCTGTAAAATGCAGTCGGTCATCTTATTGGGGAACTCACAATGCCCCTGCCACCACATTTGGTTCCTGGATATCTCACCAGGATGACTTCTTGGAAACAGTAAAAACAAGGAGGATGCTAAGATGTGGCTCAAAATGCTTACAGCTGCAAGGGGGAAGTAGCCACTGAAGTGCAGATAACAATCTCTCAAGGGATCCACCTGAAAGAAGGACATACCCAGAATGAGGGATTGTGATTATCTCCATCGAGAAAGGATGTTGGGACACATGCTTCTGACTACGTTAAACTGGACTGAGGTACCAGTAGGAACATCAGAGCTGGCCCAATGTATTTATTACTCACATTACCAAGTGGGGTGATTGCCATTACTACTATCCACATAAAAGAGCTTGTCAAGGGCATCCATTCTTGCTATTCACCGTTGGAGAAATGTACCTGAAATTTCACAGAAGTTGGAGTAAACAGGGTCCCATCAACTCCAGCAGCTGCTCTTCCAAGCGCTTTGTGAAGGTCTACATAGTCTTAGCACAGGTGACTCAATGTGAATTTACACAAAGGCTTCTTCATTCTGCTTCTGGCAACATAAACCATTTTAAAGAGGATATCAGTGATACCATTCAGATGGAAGTTATAACAATTGTTCTTATGTGAACCTGTTCATCTATTTTAAATCTCCTTAATCTTATGCCAGGACAAATGTGAAATTGGAGAATTTTACATACCGAGCTTCTGTTTTCAGCCATGCACATATACCAGTCCTGGATTTCATATTTCTGTACACAAGACTGTTCCCTGTATGGTGATATTGTTTGTACACCAAGATGGGGAAACAAGGACGCTGCAATAATAATAACAAGGAAACCTGTTTTCCCTTTGAAGAAAAGCTCTTTGTTTTTTTAAAGCTTTATGATAGATGTAAACAATTGTGTGTTCTTAGAAATTATAGGTATTTTTTAACATGCCAATATAGCATTATTGTAATAACCTTCAGCAAGCCTGAAAGGCTTTCACATGAGCAAAGAAGGAGGCTGTGGGGTTCATCTCAAAGCTTGTCTAATTACACAGACTTACAGGAATTGCAAAAATAGGGTGGAAACTGCATGACAGCAATTCCATTCTCATATTGCCTTGCTTGTAACTGGAACAAAGTTACTTTAGGTGAAGCTCTGGCCACTATGGCAATTAAAAAATTCTGATCTCACCCAGTCACGGGGCGGGGGGGGAAAAGTGTTGGGAAGGCTGAAAAAGGGAGAGAAAGTTTTTCTAACAGGTTGACTTCTAATAAATAGATAATTAAGACTAATAACATTTATAAATGGTACAGGATAAGTGTTTGAATCAAGTAATTTTTTCACCAGGTCTGTCTCGCTTTACTGTAGGAAACCTCAGAGCCAAAGAAACCCCTGAACCCAAGAACAAAAACTGAAAACCATTGCTGTCCTCCCTGATGCTGTTTCAGTGCTGGTGAAACCACACCATCTCACACTGCCCGTTGCAGAGGTCCTGGGTGAAGGCCCAGTTTTGCTGAGCTGGATTTTACGTGGACACTTAAATAACTGTCAAATTTTTGCATTGGTTTCTTCCCATTCTTCTCTAAGGCCATGGATGCTGCCTCTCCACCTCTGCCATATCCCAGGCAGTAGATGTTAATGCCACACCTCCACATCGCCTCTCCTCTGTTTCCCCTTTTTCCAGGTGTCGCTTTACCTTCATAGATGCTTATTCCACTGTATCTTCCAATCTTCTAATTCCTGCTGGGAAATGACAGTTGGTGCTGTCTTGTCATTTTCTCCCTGGAAGACACTACTTTTGCACATGGAAAGATCATGTCTTTCCTTTCAGTAACGTCTCACCAGCTCAAGCAGGTAAGCAGAGGCAACTTGCAAGCTCTTGTCTGGAGGGTCTATGGTGGCTGTTGAACACAACCCCTCTTTGTAGCACTTCTTCCTCCTGGAAATGCATCCATGGAGCAGTTCACATTTTCAAAGTGTAAATCAGGCTCATATCTTGGATGCAACTGGTACAGTTAGAACACGGTCTGTTTAAATCAGCTCGGAAAGTGAAAACCAAATAATGAACGAGCACAGAAAATTAGCTTGGCAAAACTCCACCACGATGATTTGTTTTCCAAAGTGCAGCTGATTTACAGATTTGAGGCCTCTATCGGTGCTCTCTAGGTTTAAAGCAAGATATTTCAACAAAAATTATAGCTGAAGAGCAGTTCTGCTGATCCAGGAAATGTTGTCAGCGTGACAGTAAACTCTCGAGGTATGTGCGAGAGGGGTATATCCCAGCCAGTACTGTTACATCTCTGCACAAAGCGACAAAGCAAATGGAGTTCCTGGATTTATTGCCTTTCCAGACCCCTGCCCTGCCTGCAGCCCCGTGCCTGCCCTGCTACCCCAACGGGCCAGGGGTGGGTTTAGCCAGATTCCTGCAAATTCGCACCGAAAAGGCACCCTCTGGCTGGAACAGGCACGCAGAGACTTGGCTGCCTCTGCGTAGCTCCCAGCTCCCCCACCGCCAAAACCATCCCTTCCCATGGGTGCTAGGTGATTCCCCAAATAGTTTGGATGCTGGGGCTGCACTCGCTGCCCAGCCTGGCCCATAGACAGTGAGGATCAGAGCATGCGGTTTTAAAGTGGCCTTTTTTAACCCAGCAGCTTTGCTTGACACCGTTATTGCTCGCTAGCGGGATGGCTGCAGTGACCTGGGGCAACAGCGGAGCGTGGTGCAGAGCCTGCAATGGGTCCCTCACCTCTGCCACGCCGCAGAGGGCAGAGGAAAGCCTTCAAGAGCTAAACCACATGGAACAGCCCTTGGAGGAAACAAATGCTAAACAAGCTGCTTCCTTGGGCCTGCTGCAGTTTTTCTTATGCTGATAATAAAGGGAGAACAAGATCTCCATGTGCTCGCTCCTATCTGCTTTCGACCCCAAATGTTTAACGTTCATCAAATTCTTGAGTGGGGAACCAGCCGTTCTCGGAGAGATTAACCTACATGCTTCATCAGTCATAATAATAAACTGGAAAGTGACTCTTTTTTTGATGACAGAGGCACTGGTAGCTGACACCAAGTGGAATACCCAGCTGTATATCTGCCAGCCATGGGAAGGTGCCCACAGGCTTTTAGTTCTCCACGATGGATCTTTTGGGTATTTTGTTTTTTGTTTTTTTTTTTTACTGCAGCATGCAGTTAGACAATGGAAATTTAAACTATCTTAAGACACAACAAAGTGCCCATCAGAGATTACATAAGCAGTACAACCTTATTCATTTCAGTGTCCTGAACATAAGGATTTATACCCACCATGTCAATTTAAAAAGTGAAACCAAAGCACGATGCAAAGTCAAGAGGATGTATTGTGCCCTCACTTCAACTCCTATACCATAATTAAGTCATCTGGCTTATGGATGTGATTAAGGGGGACGATCTGTCTTTAGATGATGTGACATATTGGCTAGGAAAGCAATGTGGATGTTTACTAACAGCTTCGACACAAATGAAAATGGGAAAAAGGTTCATTAAACGTTTAAGCTTTTAAAGTTAAGACGACAGATGCAAACCATTATTCCACATATGATGTGAAGAATGAAAAGAAAGAGCCCTTCCACTGTGGGGGGAAAGACGGCTTTGTTTCTAGCACACCTGAACTCTAGAAGTTATGAAGCAACAGAATGACAGGTGGTATTTCAAACGATTAGTTTGCCTGGGTCTATAGAAAGAGAAGCTAAAAAGTTCTGCCACAATATTCTCATGACCAGAAATACCGACAGTTATCAAACCATCCTCAGGAAGCTGGGAGAGGCTTTAAGAAGAGCTTTAACAGGACAGAAATTGGAAGGAGACACACTCAAATTACCCAGAAACGACTTGGCTGCAAGAGGGGCTAGTCAGAAATGTAAATTCAGAGTTAAAGGCATAAGATTTTCAAAGTGGCATCATGACGCCTGGACCTCCATGGCATGTAGATTGTAGTGGTGTAAAACCAGCAGTGTATGGGGCGTTCCCTCCAATGAAGCGATACAGAGAGGTGGGTGTTGCAGAAAGCCCTGTCTTGACACCGGGACATCCCTGCTGAATGGACAGGGGACAGTAATGCTTGGGGGCAGCCAGGAAATGCGGCCCGCGCCAGTCCAGCTGGGTAAACAGGGCTGGACCTGCACCCTCCTCACCACCCAGCAGCTGCCCAGCAAGGCGTTCAAGGGTTAGGAGCATTTTTTCAGGTTTTTTTTAGAAAAAAAGAAAACGTTTCAAATTTTCAGCATTTTTTTCTTGCTTCACTTTCCAGCCCTGGTTTCTTTCATGCTACAAGTTCTTCCTCTTTATGCCATCTCCATGACTTTCTTTTTCTCACAAACGGAAGTGGAAAAAATAAAAGAAAAAAAAATAGAAGGGAGCAGGGAAAGGTGATAAACCAAAAGGGCAAAAAACCCCAGCAAACCCCCTCTATTTTTCAAATGTCAGATTTATTAACACAGAAAAATGTTGGGGGGATAACAGAAATTTCTCCAAGAAATTTCTTTTTCTGAAGATAAATTCTGAAATTTCTTCTCTTTAATTTACAAATTTTAAACCTGGCTGTTTCCTACATCTGCAAAGTAGCCATGGAAAGACTTAATAGCTCCTAAGGGCATGTATTAGGACAGCACTCAGCAGTGCAAAGCATGAGACTATTACTTCTTGTATTTGCACATCATCATTATCCAATTGAAACTGTAGCTGAAGAAGAAAGAGGGAAAACCACAGGGCTGACTTCATGTGGCTACCAGAGAAAATTTTTAATTGCATTTATGTGGATAATATTATTTTTCATCAATGCGTCCAGGATAAAGTAAGGGGACAGCTCAGCACTGTATGTGCCATTCACACAGAGTGGCATGTTGGTGGCATGAGCAGGTTTGGGTAGTTTTTTGGGTTTTTTTGCAAGTGCTTCACTTTTTTTCCAATAGATGTGGGCAAAGTTTTGTGTAATTTTCCAGTGACCTTGATTATGCAATTGAGTATGACTGCTGCCTTAGACAACATCAAAGATGCCACTCCTGCTATCAGGTGGTGGGCAGCCGCAGCGAGGCGATGGACACCCGGAGGGCACCCGGCAGCGCCAGGGGCAGGTGGCCCTCCAGCCTGCCTTGATTAATGAGCTGCTCCTCGGGAAGGTCTTCTTGCTCCTGCCCCATTTTTTTGAGGGGGGGTAGGTTACAGAGCTGGCAGTCATAAAACGCACAGAGGCATCAGCAGGTAGATGATGATATACCACAAATAAACCGAATCTATTTATTTCCTCTTCCAAATAGAGAGGATGGTCCCAACCCAGCAACAGCACATGCTTAACCCCAACCAGGGGCTCAAAACCCTCTGAAGCCAAAGGGTTAAACTCAGCCCCCTTTGAAGCCAGCAAGGGCAACCCTTCATCTCCATAGGGCCAGTTCCTCCTCCCAGCGCTAAGCGCTTTGCTGAATTTACCACACTGTAACACCCAAACAGAAGTGCAAAGCAACATCATCATCTCTTCCAGTGTCCCTCCCTGACACGGGCACAACCCTTTGGAGTGAGGCTGGAGCTGGGGCCAGGGCATGGCCCTTCCGCCCTTTCTGCCATAGACCATCGGGAATGTCAGTGGGAATCCCTGTCTGCATTAAGTCCCCGCTACTCTCTGCAGCCTGGCCACGGGCAGAGAGCGAAGGGTGGTTACCCTGCAGAGACAATGGGGAGAAGGAAGCAGAAATAGCATTCCCCGAACCTCTCTTTGCAATAGGAGTCCCTGATCTCGCTCAATAAATCTCCTCGCCAACCTCACAGGTACAGAGGAAACCAGCTACAGACCCAAACTGCAAAAATATGGCTAACGTTACCCAAAACCCCTCCCATCACAGCCAGATTCGCTTTAATGTTAACATAATTTAACCCTCCCCTGAAAACAGATGAAAGCCACCTATGCTCAGTGTTTCAGGTGGTTGAATGCCAGTTACTTTTGTGGTAGGACCTGGAAAACTAACCTATGAGAGGTTTCTACCTGCTCCTCTTCGAATACTCTCTTTTTGGTCCCTTTTCCACAATTCGTTTTCCCTGCAAGCCTGGGAGGGAGGTTCTAGCAACCAAGTCATCTGTCTCCCAAGTGCTCTTGACACGGTGAGGCAAAGAGGAATGAAAATTGCCCATTAATCCTTGGTTTTCAGAACTGGTTTGCATCAGGTTTCCTGCTATACCAGGTAAGAATTTTCTGATCAAAGCAAGTCGTTTCCAAAGCATCCTTTTTTTTTTTTTTTAAAAAAAAAATGCAGAAAATGGAGTGAAAAATAAGAAGGAAGAAAAAGAAAAGATAAGCTCTGGTCAATCAAGCCCCAGGTCTCTTGTCTCCAGTTTGTGATATGTTTTATGATCTCAGACACAACAGATTGTGAGCCTGCAATGTTTGGAAATAGTAGATGATTAAACCTTCTGGCCAGGTGTAAATGCAACCTTTGTCTTCTGATGACTGTGTGAGAATTACCTTCCTTCTCAAAGTCCCCAGCTGGCCCTGCTCTTCAGTGTTACAAACATCCCCTGCTTGGAGCTGCAACCACAATGTGCTTCCACTTTATTTCTCATCTATCCGGGCACCAACGCAGTCCATATCACTCCAACCATCCTGAGATATA
>VYZV01028854.1:1053-50478 GCA_013401275.1 Pandion haliaetus | reverse complement strand
AAAAGTGCTGAGCAAGCTACTAAAAATTTGAAAGAATGTGGCCTGTGAGTTTTTCTACTTCTTCTCTCAGGGGGATTTTGTACCAGGTAAATAATAAAAAATGTGTAATGATTGACTAGGCTTTTAAACCTGAGCTGAAGGTAAGTTTGTCTTGCTGTTCCAGTTAAATATTCTCACTAGCCCCCTTCTCTTTCTCCAGTTGATCATGCCACAAAGTCCCCTTCAGCCTGATTCATTCTTTATTCTTCAGAAATTCAGGCAACAGTCAAATCTGACCTTTAGAGCCATAAACATACTAAATTGTTTCACAACTAATAATATGAAACAATATTGAATAGCTAGGCTTCCGTTGAGTTTCCTCTTAAAGAGAAAGAAGCCCCAAAACAGCACAGACATGGGTGATAGAGGGAGAGAGATGGAGGACAAGGTGTGCTGATACTCCACATGGCAACGAGATGGCAAAGCACTGGGTTCTGGCTCCGGACTGACAGGTATCAGCTCTTTGGAAGATGCTGTGAGAGGCATTTATTAATTATTTACTTTCCTGGGAGTAAAGCACTCCCCAAGAGTCATACCCTGCTGCAAGCCCATTGCTGCAGAGACACCGGTGCCAGCAGCACCCCACACTGGCTACAGTTCAAGGTGAAACCCAAAGGTGGCCAAAGCGGCCTTGGTGCCACCGGGTCGGAAACCATTTCTCCTCTCCCCTCTGTTTGCCTGAACTTTGGCTGCGCGCAGTCCAGCCTCCCTGCACCCCCTGCCATGCACGGTCTCACTGACATGGGTGAGGGGCAGGGCTGTGTCACCTGCTGTCACCTCCGCAGGGACATCCTTGGGAGCAGGGCCGTTCCCTTCCCCTTGGCCTGGGGACTGTGCCTGGAGGCTGCCAGCCCCTGGGGTGGCAAGCCGTGAGCCCTCTTTGAGGAGACGCTTTAGGGTTCAGCACACTTGCGGAGCATTGCTGGAATGTGAAGCATCTGGGGCAGATGCAGAGACATGCTAAGGCTCCTCGCTGTCCTTAAAAACACTATGAAGTGGCCAGGTAGGGATTCCCCTGGCAAAGGGAGATTCCTCGCCTGGCACAGGGCTGATCCCAGTTGCCAGCAAGACTCTGGGACCATCACAGGCAGCCCAGCCTCGGGCCCCTGGGGAGATCCCCCATGGCCCCCCTCTGCTGTGGGTGGCAGGGTGGCACCCGGGCACCTGCTCACCCCATCCCCTTCGAAAGGGGACACCCCAGCTGGGGAGAAGCCACCCCTCTTCCTCCTTCGCCTGTGCGGTCAGTTATGCAGTTTTTGCATAAAAGCACCAGAAGGAGGAAGAAACAGAACAACAAACGGTGCCCCGGCCCGATGCCAGCTGTGCAGCACAGCAGTTATGTTGGGAAGGTGGTGCCCACCGGCCCCTCGTTCCTACACCATGACCGGTGCAGGCATCCCGGCATCCCTGGCCGCCCATCGGCACGATGCTGGTCCATCCGCTGGGCACCGCTCTGCGTCTGCACTGGCACCAGGACCGCCCCCCCCAGGGACGGTGCATTTCTGTGCCGTGCTGGCACTGAGCCTGGGGAAATTCACTGTCCTCATCCCGGTGGCACAGGGCAGCTCCGGGCTGGAGAAGCGTTCACGGGCCGGGTATCAGGGACACACACTGCCTCAGTATGACCTGTGCTTAAACAGCAACACTCTTGAGAACGGTGTGCTCACTTACACCTAACATAAAGAGATCCTAAACCGTGCTTAATTCTCCCCATATGTCATGTCTGCACACACGACACAAGCAATGATCTGTTTATAGGAGATGTATGAACAACACCCACAGCTGCCGCTTTTCTCCTAGGCTGGACACTCAGCTACAGATGTGCTGTGGACAACCATCCATGGCCCAAATTGCCATTACTGTCACTGATATGAAGTCTTTAATCATCTACAGGTTTGTACCATTCACAAAATGGAGGCCGACAGACATGAAGCACGTTTGGATGCCTTAATTAACTTGAAGAATTATGAAGCCGAGCCTGTAACTGAAATATAGTTTTGCCTTTTGTAAACCATTTGACATAAGAATGATGAGGCTAAGAATTAGATGTAGGAATACATCTAAATATTTATACTACATTCATTACACCAGTATCTGAGCATATGTTTATGTTGTAACCTCCACTTCTACATCCGTTAATTCTGCTTTTCTGTATAACCCTGTGTTACCTACTGCATGGTGCCACGGGTGCCCTCCTGCAGGGACTGTCTGGATCTGGGACAATTCAGGTAAAAACCCTTTCTCTGGGCAATGTATTTTCCATGATCTCGGTGCAAGACTTGCTGAGGCTTCAAAACCAGGACATTGGATTGAACAGACTCCTGACCCAAGCCAGCCTGGCAACCCCTACCTTGTACAGCCCCAATGAACTAAATGCCCTCACATCGTATTTCAAAGTCCTCTGACATGGAGCTCCAGCCACCACATTTCATTATGGCAAGGAAGTGCTGCGGCAGGGATCCAGTAGCTGCTGTCATCAGAATGCTGACAGAAACTGAGGTTAAGGGTACTAAATATTTCACTGCTAACAAAGCCAATGTAATGATGTTTCACTATTAACAAAGCCAATGTAATGTGGGTTTTTGAAGACTGGGGAAAGGAGGACTCTGCCAGCAACGATCCTGAGACACATGCAAAGCTGTGAAAATTACTTTGAGTAAGATTTTAGCAGTCTTCTAACTAAATAAAATATATGTGTATTTCGATGAGATGGTTTGCTCTATCTTTAAAGATTTTTTTTTTCATTTAAAATGTTAGCCAATGAAGTGAAAAAAAACTAATTTTGGGAAAAAAAGTCAACATGCTTAATTTTGAAAACTTAAAACCAGACCTTGTTGTGCCTTGGCAATTTGCTCCTAAAATACATTTTCTAGTAAATAAATAGATTCTCCAGAGTAATCCATCTAATTCTACATTTATTATAGTGAAAAGCAATGTTAGTAATTAGACATGCACACACACTCACACAGGAATTTACCTTTTTTTTGCCCATGGAACAGAACTGCAAGCGCTGCAGGCAGAAGTTTTGACCAAAGGGCATTTTGGAGCTTTTGTATTAGAAAGCTAAACAACTTGACAGGGTAATTCTAATTTTTCCCACTATACCCCATGACGCTTGCCCCTTGTCTCATTCCAGAAGATCTCTTTTGCAGTCATCAACTTCAAGGAGGTGGTCCCAGCAGAGGCTTTTCCTTGGCACCCTCCGTTCTGACTTCCCAGTCCATCTCTTCTGCCGCAGCAGACACAGGCATCAGAGGTGTGTTCACGGTCGCAACACGTGACAGTTCTTGAACTCAGCTGGCACTTCTCATTTAACACCGTCACTTTGTTTCTACTAACCGAATAAAAAAAACGTTTTGTCATTTCTGTGAACACGTTTCTCCCCCCACCCCGCTAATTTCACCAGTCAGTGCCCTCAGCGCAGCACTGGTCAGTAGCAGTTCCCTTGCCATCCTCCTTGAAGAATAGAGCTTTTCTTTGCAAGGGACAATTAATTTTTGCCAGCAGGATGGAGAGAAGTCGCGCCATCTTGCTCTTGGCAGCCGCATCCCCTGGGAAGTGGGTGGGAGATGCTGGCCACCGCCTTGAGCAGAGCCTGGAGAGCCAGCTTACGTGGGACGGGTGTTTGCCCCCTTGACACAGGTTGGCAGGTGGCTGCTGGAGCTCAGCGTGGGGAGCCCAAGCTCCTTGCTAAGGGCAGTCTTGCGTTTGCACTGCAGAGACATCTCTCACCTCCCCTCCTCCCCATATCTAATAGCAATTCTGGGTACTGGGACTCAGCCCCAGACTGTTTCGTGCTGTTGCTGTTTCATCCACCTGCTATTATCTCCTGCTGTTCTTCAGAAACTACTGCCAAATTATGCTGCTCTTTTTTTTTTTCCTCTCCATCATTAATTTCTTTTCTAGGGTGGAGAGCTTCCCAGATCACCCTCCACCCACTTACACACATGCATGCACACACACTTTATAGAAAGTGTTTACTTATGCGGGGGCAATAGTTTAAAAGGTAAATGAAATAGAGGACGCAGCCTGGATTGGCTTAGCAACACAAACAGTACCAGCAGGTAAAGGGCCCAGGCCTGTCCTTTCCCACCTCAGAATTGTTTTAAAATGACACCCCTTCGTAATTAATTGTACAGTACCTGATTAGTCACTATTGACAGACCTAGAGCCAATTGACTCTCTTTTCTTTTTTTTTTTTTACCTGGCTGGGGAGAAAATATGAAGTGCCTGTAGCCACACATACAATATACCTCCTGGTGATTACATCAGGCAGCTGAGCAATTAGAGCCAGTAGTATCAGCTCAGGAGCTGGAGGCTACAGTAGCAGGATCACAGCCCAGCCTTAGCCTTTAATATGAAAATGAAGAAGGGAAGCAACAAATCCAGTAAACCCTAGAAGTCAAACAAAGACAACTGGGAGTTCCTTTGTTGATAAGCCGAAGGAAGAAATGCAGTTGATAAAGCTGGGCGCTTCTTCTGCTGCTCAGGTCTCTCTCGAGGGTGAGGAGGATCAAACTACTCGGGAGGCAGCTTGAATCCACCCAAGCGGGAAGGCAACCCCAGTGGCAGAAAATATGCGTGTGTGCTTCATTAGCAATGGAGTTGGGTCAAAAGGGGTGGGTTTGTACCCTTTTCCACTTCCAGACATCTGTGAGCAATTTGCAAAGCAAATGAGTTTGCTCCAGGACAGGACAAGGACACATCACACGAGGGGAAGGTACCAGCAGCTTTTGCTCACCTTTTTCTCAAATGGCATTATCTTGCTGGAAGCTTTGAAAGAACAAAGTCAGTCGCCATTACCAAGAACATAGCTGAGGTCCTCCATCTCCAGATCTCCCGCAGCCCGCTTCCAGACACACTGCTTTCATGCACCTCAGCGCTGTATCAGTTTAGCTCAGCCATTGTACAACCCAGTAAAGCTGAGTCCTGCCACTGTGCAAACACTTTACTCTTTAAGAAGAGGATCTGTACAAGACCTTAGCCAACTTCAGAGTACTTCTGAGTAAGGTATTAAGCCAATATCAGTGCCCGCATAGGCACTTGCTCCAGTGTGAGTTAATCAGTTTAAACCCATACCTTTAGATAAATACTTGTGTGCAGGCAGACAATGACTTGGGATTTGACCAAAGCTCAGTGAATACAATGTGAATGAATGTGTGCTCTGAATAAATAAATAATTAAAGAGAGCCTTAATTAAGGCTCCTTTGCAGCCATTCTTCTTGCAGAAGAGGCACTGTACACAGAAAACCTCAGGGTCAGCTCAAAGCAGATTACATGAATTTGGCAAACGATCTACCGTTCTGGAAGCTGAGGAGCTCATCAGGAGTATGTTGCTCTGAAAAAAACTCTCCTCCATAGAAAGGCCTCTACATAGACTGTATTTAAACTTCTTTGACACAGGGGTTTTACATCCCAGGTGTAGTAACTTCCAAACAGGCACAGAAGCACAGAAGATTGTGGAGCAGAGATCCCACAGCTGATTGACACAAACCATTTTGGCTCCAGGAGGAGTCCTGGCCACCTTGGCTTCAAGGTGACAACCCCTTCTAAACATGCCTAGCCCTGGACTGGGTTAGTATGCGTGGTCCATATGTGCCCAGAGTTACTTTCTCAGTTTAAACCAATATAAAATGCACCACATGGTTAGTAGAAATTGCACCAGTTAAAGTAGAACCAAAGCACAGCTATTTGTAGTTACAGTTTAGGGTCCAGCTCTCCTTGGAAGAACATAAATACTGCACCAGTTGATGTCCACACAACCCATAGATGAACCCTGGGATCAGGACCATATGTGCCCTTCTGCACTTATTCACAGCTATTCCATAGAGAATCAACGTTTATGGCTCAAAAGAATGCTACAAGGACTTTGGAAAAAAGAAACCGAGCTACACCTTCGCTTTTAGCTAGAATCAGAATTGTTTTATTTCTGTAAAACCATTATTAGCCTTAACCATCATTTGTTTACAGGAACCGTGACACAGGGTCTGTCTGAAAATGCAGTTTTCTGAAGAAACACTCTGGAAATGTGATTGAACTCATGCCCCTAAATATTGCAGAACAAGGGCCTACGCAGGGGCAATGAGTCACAAGAAGAAAGGATTAGAGAACAGCAAGCCTACAGGGTGAAGCAGCATATTGGGATCCCAGTGGCAAGACAACACAGCTTCAGAGAGGAGTGCATGAATCTCACTTCGGTTGCAAATTTTTTCTTCTGGTTCATTTTTAGGCCATAAATGATCTTTCAGGCTTACTTTACCTCTTATTTTTGGGGGAGGGATCGTACACCAGTTCTTCATTCCTGTTTTCTCATTCCTTTCCAGAGTTTCTGCAAGGAGCAGGTTTTCTGCATTTTCCATTCTAGAAATCTCTTACAGAATTTGGCCCTACAGTGGATGTTGTAACCAGTAGTCACATCTCATATTTTATCCTATGCCTGCTGAAACAAACCACAGAGCTGCTGCTCCAGTAAAGGGTACATATACTTGGATGACAGCTCAAAAGATGGGCACACGAGGCTACATATGGAAAGAATACCTGAACTAATTTTCCATAGAGGAGAGGTACAGAATTCAAAACAGTCTTTTGGTAACACATACAGGTGCTCACACTGAAATTCAGACTCTCAGATTCAATCCACAACCCATTGAACACCGCACTATTTAAACACTGAGTCAGAAGTTTACAAGCGGTTTCCTCTGATCCACCACTAAGCTATGCAGCCGATGCCTAACGCACAGCCTTAATCTCCAAAAGGAACATTTACACTCTTTCACCCAATCAAGTCTTACTCTCTAGGTCCTTGCTTAACTTCTGCAGATGCTTTTCAAAAGTGGCTTTTATCTTCAGCAGCAAACCACACTCACTGAACCCAGTAGCTAACTAGATCGCCTGGCCTGAGTGACAGATGACTTTTGACAACAAAACAGAGTCTGTTCCAGTGGAAAAAGAAGGGTAGGGCAGTCTTTGAGGGGTTTCAGCCCCTAGGTTTTGCTAAGAAAGCAACATTCTTGCCTATACATCTCTGTACATCACCTCAAGATTTCTCTCTTGCATGTCTTCAGAGACATGTAACTTTACATACAGGCTTTGTCCTCCTGGTTTGAAATTGTTTCCCTGACCTGTTACTCACCCACAGCCAATCTTCTTTCCCTCCTCATCTGCATGCAGAGATTTTCCTCTCTGACTCCCAAAGCTGCTTCTCTCTTGCAAGACCTGTCTCCACGCAGCTGTGCTAACAGGTCTCCACAGGATCCCGCCCGGTCCCCAGGGTCCCTCACCGGCTCTCCAGCTGCCTGGTGTCAGGAGGTTAATCCTAGCGCACACAGGCAGGCAGGTCCCACATGACCTGTTTGGGCACCCCTCATCACCTCTCCCACCATCCCACTCCGTTTTGCTCAGCTCCGGTCTCACTCAGCGCAAGGGTGACTTAGCAGGATTCAGTTTCCCGCCTTGTGTCCTCCGCACCTTCCCACAGGAGTCACCCACTGCCGAGCCTGCTCCATCAGGACCCCCGATGTTCTCTGTTTCCAATCAGGATGTCTCTCTTCTCACCTCTTTCATCTTCCCTGTGAAAATGAAAACCATACCTCGTAGCTGCAGCTCCAGTCTCCAGCACTCTGGTTGCAGGAGTGGGCAACGTAAGCAAGGAAAAGCCATGTTCTCGCAGCCTGAGACACCAGCTCGGGCTTTGAAAGCCTGAGTCTGCTCTGCCTAGTTTTCCTCAGTGCCTTAACCTTGAGCTCTCATTTCCCCACCCCTAAGTTAGGTTCTTCATCTAAAAGTGTCTTTGGGATACTCAGTTCAGCTGAAAAGTGCACCCTGCATTAATGGATTGGCTATTACCCCAGAAAGAGTGCTCTGGGCTTCCCTATCTGAAAGGCACTGGCACAGGCGGGGAGGAAGGACAGGCACAAGGAGCTATGGGTGCTCTTAGGTACAAGCATAGGACACAGGGTCATCAGACAATGGAAATCCCCACTAACCATGATGGTGTCTCTGCTCTCAGTAATGCTTGAAGAAAATAAAGAAGTCATTAATTTCTGGAAGACATACTTGATCTTTTTTGCAGAGTTTGCAGTGATTTTACTGACATCTCTTATAACCCATCAAAGCCCCTCACAACACAGTCCTGAGCTCTCTTAGGATGAAACAACCCTTCTCCGCGATGCCCAGTTTAGATATCGATGCTGTGCAGGGAAGTGTTACAAATGGACCATTGCATGAGCTTAGTCTTGCTCAGGCTGCAGGTTCCTGTAGCTCCCGGGTGACAACCAGCTCCACGTCACCACAGCTTCTGAAGAAGGGGGAGAGCCTCCCCAGAAGCAAGCTACAGACTGCAAATCCTCATTAAGAGTTCACAGGTGAGGTAGTCAGCAGTGAGTTATATAATGAATGTTATCTTTAGCAGGACAACCTTCTTGCTGCTTTGCTTTGCAGGAAGTACCTGGAGAAGGGCTGAAGTTGGAAGTGCACCCACTGTGGGGGGAGAGAGGAGGTGGGGGGACACTGGGGCAGAAGGTGAACACGAAATCTGCAGGCACAGCAATGTTTGATGCTGCCAGAGAGGAGAATCCAGTTACAAATGTCCCAGGCGATGCTAAGAGGTGAAGTTCTGAATGCCACTGTCAGAGGAGGAAGCAATCAAGACACAAGGTCTTCCAGGAGCAACGCCTGTTTTTCTAGACCACATGGGTGCAAACTGAAAGATGGGTGTTGGGAAGGCACTAAGGATGGGAAAGCTGGGCCTAATGACTCAGGCACTGGTGTGGGAATGTGGAAACTCCAGTCCTGTTGCTCCTTCTACATCTGACCTGCCATGCAGACTTCACATGAGCTTGCTTGCCTCTACCCTATGGTATCTACTTAGGTAACATCCTAGAGGTTGTGATGTTGCCTTCTTGTGTGTGTATGACAGCAAGATCAACAGATCCCCAGATCTTGAGGTGCTGTAGCAACGTGAATGATCCTAACAAGAGAAGCAGTGAGAGGCTGTGGAGTCCTGCTTCCCCAGGTCCCGGGAAGCTGTAATCCATTACAGATGACATTGTAATAAATGCTGATTATTGTTAGTGGGGGAGAAGTGTTTGGGGGTGGGAGGGCAATGCATTCAGGCTGAGTACTTCAAGCCAGACACTGAAGAAATGCTGGCAAACCTGGATGGTCTGAGCATGGGGGACACCTTTCAAATCTTTGTGGGAGTCCCACCTTGCTCATCAGGAAAGACCTACCAGGGAGTTTGAACGCCTAGAGTTATTTATCCCTGACACTCTCATGTTTGCTCCAGCTGTATTTTTCTGGCTTTTGAGTTTGGAGGAATGTGAGGGGCAGAGAAGACAGGATGACTGAGTGTCCTGCACATCAGGGTGGCTTTGCCTCCACAGGTTTGAAGCTGTACATATGTAAAAGAGGTGTGTCTATACCCATATCAGCAGATATGCATTAGCCATAGGTTTATCTAAGGGATATTCTGTGTGTAACAGCTCTGACAGACTTGAATTGTTGTTCTTTCTCATTAGTGGTGGTTAGAAATGATCATTTCTATTCTGCAGATTATTTTACTATTACAAAATTTGCACCATTTTGACACCAAAGTATAAACCTGAATTGCTATCTTATTTTAAATTACAGAATGGATATTCTGGAGAGCTTTGTTGGGATAATTCCAGGAAACTTCACTTTGCCAAAGATGATTCAGTAGCTGAATAGGACCTACAGCTACTTAGGTTCATCCTCCACACGAAATGCAGAACACTTAATGATTTCTTTCAATACATTCAGTGCCATCAGAACGGGATTTTTTTTGCATGAAGTGTCTAGAAAATTCAAAAGGAATAATTGTTCTACCCAGGCTTTATTACATCCTACAGTTATACAAGCATCACTGTTGCTAGTTTGCATATTTTTTATTCTTCTCTTTTTCCTTTGCCTGTGGGCATTAGTCCGCAGGTACTAATATTCAAGAAGGAGGGCCCAGAGAAAGATCATTTAAAAGACTTAGTAATCCATGAGTAAACTCTCTCTATGTAGGAGAAGCCACAAATTTTGGCATGGTGGTCCAGCTCCAAGTAGCCAGATGCTCCACAGCACTTCCACCAGTACATCATTATTGCAGAAGACCATTCAGTCCTACCAACTTTTGCTCATTTTTCAGCACATATTGGACCGGGGGTTTGTTCAAACTATGGAATGATACCCAGACAATACCTGCACATTGCCAACATCTGCTGTTTACTGTTTGCAGTGTCATCTTCTGTCATCTTCAAGCAATTGAGTAAAGATACAGGAACTGCACCGTGGGACCGGGGCAATGTGCCACAAGCTGCCTCTGATAAATGTTTTATCAGATAAGCAGCATGTTGATCTAAGAACCTATCACAAAGAGAAAATTTGCTAGATAGCTTATTTCCAAGGAAAACCCAATCAGCTTGAAACTTTGGCAATCTCCTTCCAGCAGCAGCCAAGACAGTGCTTAAAGAAAAAAAGGTTGAAAAAACAAAACCATAATGCACCTGGAGAATTGTGCATTCTTGTTACAGGAAAAAGCTCTACCTCTGTCCCTACTGCTTCTGGTAGGTTGCTAAGGGTGTAATGGGGTCTCACCAAGTAGGGGCAGGGAAGTGGAGAGAGCACTAGTAGGTTACTGGCTCTTGGTCTGGTGTCCACACTTCCAAAAATGCCAAAAGAAGTGGTGAATGTGCAGGAAAACACAGATCAGAGGCACCATATCTCAGTGTTCAGCTTTTAAAAAGAAGGCTGAGTTGACTTACTGATGGTACAAATTCATTCGGAAGGAAATGGTGTCATGCAGCAAAACCCACTTCTTTTTGGTAGAGAAAGACACAACATAAATAGCTCGAAGTTGAAGCCGGATTAAAAAAAAAAAAAAAAAAAGCTATGTGAGAACTAAGAACTCTATTTTTACCAGTGAGGATGAACAGCATGCCAGCAAAGGGTGGCAAGCTGGTAGATGTGTTTCAGCCAGAGGCAAGCTGCCAGGCTCACCACAGGGATGAAATGCAGGGAGGAGCTGTGAGGCCGGCATTAGGTGGGAGGCCCACAGAGCTGCACTGCCCGGCACCTTCCAACCTTTCACAAATAACATAGGAAGGACTAAAACTACTAACACTTGTGTTTAGCTGCTGCTGTCAGTAGCCACCTGTTACACGATTTTTCCTGATTTTCATCTTTCACAATCATTTCTATTCCTGTAGGAAAAGCTTTGGAACCTCATGAGCATCTTTATCCACTTACTTCAGTGCGCATGTAATTTTTCACAGGACAGACCACCCCCATCCACTTGCTAACTCCTAGCTCTTCCAGATTGTTGCATTTCCAGATGCTAAACACTAATCACCAAGCAGGGAGGTGTGTATGACCACCAGAAATAGATCTTTTATATCCTACGTTATGTCATGACAAATGATTTGCCATTAATGAACTTCACCAGGACTAGCAGGGTGGTGGTTGCAGGTGTGGTTTTCAGAAATCCCAGCGGCATCTGCTTGAGGTACAGCAGCCACAGAGACACCAGCAAGGGTGTGTGCAATGGTCAGACCTGAGAAGTGACTGTCCAAAAGACAGAGACGTGAAGAGATGCAAGAGACAGAGAGGTCTGAGGTCAGCTTAGGCTGGCATTGCTTGAACAAATCCAAGCTGTGTAAGAGACTTGTTGATTCAGGGTACTTTTTCCTCATTTTCTGCTTTCTTTTTTATGCATCCTCACCCATAACATGCCTTAACCTTTGTTTTTCCACAGCTCTCCCAGTCCGTAGTTCCCCTTCCCCTCCTTGGCCTATTATTTCTCCTCTGCTAACGAAGTAACCCTCAAGCAGAGGCAGCACTGGTGTGGTCATTACAAACCAGCGCTCCACGAAGTCAGTTCTGTGCTGGCCCTGCATTTCCAGAGGGTGGGATGGGGTCACATCCCGGTGCTTTCAGTAGCACCATCGATGGCACCACGCTCTCCCGGCTGGATGTGCTGCAGCTTGTCGGCCCAAGGGACGGTGGCAGAGGCAAGGCTTCCCGCTGTGTTTGCACAAAGCTGCTTATTTCTTCAGCCCCTTCACCCGGCCTTGCCAAGAAACATCTTCCCCATATTATGACTAAGGCAGAAGGCCACAGGTTTAGTTAGTTTGTGTACAGTTTGCAATTATTCAGCTGTTTTAATGAGAAGAAAGACCTTGAGGCCCATGATGTCAGAGATAAGAAAGTGTGGAAAGCAGCAGATGTGTGACCTTGCCGCTCTCCTATTGCTTTCTCCTTTGTTCTGTGTGCTGCAGCTCTTCAAGGTTTTAATACCGGGAAAGGGGTGAGGGGAAGGCGAGATCCAGGTTTCACAGTAACTCAAACTCCTGGCTTGTGGAGCAACCCACTGGCTTTTAACACAAGGCACTAATGGTAACTGAAATACAGCAACTGCTTGAGAGCTGGGATCTTGGAGGCTGCAGCCCTTTCCAGTGTCTGGATATTTGTTCTCATCAGTAAGTTGGCATAAAAATTCTCAGTATTCAGTATTTTCCTGGACAGAGAATTTTTCCAACAGAAAAATTTCAGTTCATGGACACTGAAAGCCTTTTTCATACAGAACAGCATCTCCAAACACGTGAACGTGACTGACTGAAACATTTCAGTTTGATGTGCATTTGTGCCCTTTGGCCTAACAGGGAGAGCTGCACTGTGAGAGCTGGAGCCAGAAAGCAGGCACGGGTACCTAAAACAAACCTTAATGGTTCCAGAGGCACCAAAGTACCAAGGTTGGGTGCTGTGCTTCTCTTCCCAGGTGCCACTACACCCTGCAGACACCTGGAATATACCTGGCTTCTTGAGGCATGGCCAAGCTGAGTTGCAAAACACCTAAACCGTATGGGTGTCTGTGCCAAGGTGTCCTCCTGGCTGTCTTGCCAGCAGCATCTTCTCTGCTCAGCACAGTCTGGAATTGGGGTTGGTGGTGTCTCATGTGCCTTCAAAGCTGCCTCACACATCTTCAAGCAAAACAGAAAAATACAGTTTCAGTACAAAACTAGTTGGATAACCCAGTCCAGGGAGCAGCTGTTTGTGGTTCATTGTCAAAAAGGGGAGAGACGCAGAGAGGGACACAAGGCTGGTGCCCAGCTCGACCTGGCATCATTTGTCACAGCACAAGGGAATACAGACTGCAACCGCAAACCTGGCAGATACAGGTATGTGGGAGAGAGGATCAGAATTTAAAATTTTTTAAAAGGAGAAAAGGAGACATTGTTTTGACAATTTAAAGAAATGGTGTGACAAAACTCAGTGAGGAAGAGTGCAAGGATCCACAATTAGGCAGGAACAATCAGCTCAACAAATACCAAGTGGAAATGGCTGGTTAAGCAGCAGTTGTGTAGAAAAGACTCTAAATCACACTATTACCAAAACCAAAACGAATAAAGCAAACAAACATCATGTTGGAAGGAATAAGGAGCAGCATTGCCCGTACCAAGAAATTACGCTTTTGTTCAGTGCAGTCCTGGTATGCTGCTGCTGTTATAGTGTGGCCAGTTTTGGGCAATGCATTTCAGGAAAGACGTGGACCCTTTAGGGAGACTCCAGGGACAGCACAGGTCTGGGAAACACCACCTGACAGGAGGGCTAGAGAACTGGATGGCTTAGCTCAAAAACAGATGACTGATGAGGATGCAGTAACAATCCTTAGCTACATAAAACAGCTCACAGATGAAGAGGCTCCCCTGTTCATAACGGATAGGGAGAAAAATCTTTCTCATGGTAAGGGGCATCCTTAAGAGTACTATAAGAACACCTTTCACAACACAACATGTGTATAGTTGGTCACTTCTCGGGCAGAGAGGTGCTTTTGGAGACCTCTTCCAATCCCTTTGTCTATTTCTGTGCTCCAGGCATAGGATCCCACGTCGTATGCACGCAGGCAGGCAGCCACCCTTACCTACCCAGCGCCAAATAAACATCCTCACCACCAGCCTTCAGGCACGGCTCCTTTTGAAATTATTCCACTTTGCACAGAAGGATGATGGAGCCATTTGTCTGGAGACGGAGATCACGCTTGCCTGGCTCAGTCCTTGCAGGTCTGGTCTCAGAGCAGTGTGGATTGGAAAAGGTTGTCAGAGCTGCCAGTCTCTGACGTGGCCAGCCAGCTACTCCTCCTGGGGTGTCGATAGGAAAGATAGGCCTATTTGAAGAGTATTTAGAGCATCTGTGTTACCCCTGAAAATACTTCCTGAGGGAGTTTCTCTCCCTTCCTTGACTATAGAAGTAGCTAGGGTGATCAGGAGGCTAGGTAAACAAACTAAGCGTTTATATGATCTCCCCCTTCACCAAAATACCCTGCTTGGAAAAAGTGGCATTTTTGCATACATTTCCCAGGACGTTTAATTACCTTGTCGCCATTTCTCTAAGTAAGATGTAGACCCTTGAACTGTGAGGGGGAAATTAGATATTAAAAAACATTAGCCAGACGTGATATTTATTTTTCAAATTAAAATCCCACAACAGCGCCTTATTGATTGCAGCTGGAAATCACCATGGCAGGCCATCCCCACTTGCAAATATTTTGCCTGACACATCAGCAGACAGCAGCTCCAAGCAAGCTGTGCCAGCCACAACACTGGGGCAAACAGTGCTGGCTCCCAGAGCTCGCCCTACGCCTGTGAGGGGGCCACCACCTTGCCCCCAGCCCTGCCACTGCCGAAGGGACGAAGCAGAGGGAAAGGAGCCACCCTCAGGCAATGATACTGGGAGCTGTGCTTGTCCCTACCTTTACATGGCTGCTGTGCTCATCAAGGGAACTTTTGGGGACTATTCACATCGCCTGCAGCAATGTTACGCCCAGCAAATACCCCTATTCCAGCCATGGGACAGCTTTCTTCCACTTAACTCCCATGGCTTCCCCAGGAACCCCTCCAGCTATACCTTTAAACATATACCAGAGGCCACGGACGGGTGCATTAAGCCATCCTGCATGGCAGGACATGGGATGGGGGGTGAGCGTGGGTTGGGGGCAGCCCCGTGGCTGCCTTCCCTCGCCCCACAGAGCAGGTAGGCAGCTGGCAGGGTGCTCCCCACTCACGGCCCCTGAGCAGCCCATTGTAATTCTTATCGGGCCGATGCACATTTTTCGCTCAAGGTGGCAAAACGCCCAGGGACCGCCAGGCTGCCAAGCTTTCTGCTAAAAATACCATTCAGACACATTTCAGCCTGGGTCCATTAAAGAAAAGAAAGAGCGAGGGTATTCTGGTTGCAATGGAAATGACGTGGACTAACGCAGGGGAAGAGAAAGGGAGAGGGAGACAGAGGGATGAAGGCTGGAGAGCTGCCCACAGCAAGTCAAAACCAGGCTGGGCCTGAGGGAGGTGTTGGCCTTTCCCAGGGGTGATGAGTGATGCCACTGGTGCGGCATCCCACTCCCCCTTCTCATGCTGTAGAAAATGCTTGTTCTTGCCATGCTTGCTACATGTGGTGCCACTGCCATGGCAGTGGAAGAGGGAGCACCCACTGGGCTGTCCCCAGCAGTGCCGTGAACAGGCGAGGACCTGGTGTGAGGGAATGGGGGACCAGGGTGTGGGCAGGAGAGAGCCCGAGAGACCAAAGAGAGACTGGACAGAGGCAGGATGAAGGCAGTCTGGCATGGAAACGGAGGAGGCTTGAAGAAAAATGTTGGGAGAGCACACACAGCAGTGGGGACAGAGTGGGGACAGGGCATGGGAGAGGACTGAAAACAAAGGGAGGGTGATGCTGAGCAGGTGGCAGGAGAAAGGGAGAAGGAAAAGATAAAAAAGAAAAAGAAGAAAAAAAGAACAAAGGATGGCAAAACACTCTGGGCATGAAAATCCTCTGGCCTCATTCTCTGTCAAGCAGGATGCCTCTGTCAAGCTAATGCTTGAAGACCCCAGGGAGATGCCCATTTAGATGGAGGTATCTTTTGGGAGCCCTGCATGGTGGCAGGTTTTTCATTGAGTTTCCCAGGGTTCATCAAAGCTAACCTCCATTAAACGTAGCTGATTAGGTTTTATCAATATTGCAAATGGAAGGAGCAATTTCAGGGGGTGGAGGTTAGGAAGGGGTTTAGGTTTGTGAGTCAGGACCGACTAACATATTTTGCTTTTCTTATTATTTTTAACGTATGCCTCTGTGTTTAAACAGCATGACCACTGAAGAACCTTCACTATCACAGGCTGTACTTCTCACTGACCTTGCAGATAACCATGAACCAAAACACGCAGCTCCCTAATTGCTGTTCCCGATGGCACTTTACAAGCTTGTGCTAAATTTAACGAGGAGGAGGAGGAGGATTGGGCTGAAAACTTTTCCAAACATTTCTTTCCTGTGGCAGAGGGAAGGATTGAAGGTGCAGGAGGAGTCACTTTGTGCCTCCTGTGGAGGGCAACAAAAACGCAAGAGATATAGAAATATCCAGATGACTCAATTTTACTGTATGGAGCTAATCCAACCTGAGACTGAAGTCTACATGCACATATATCGGCATTTATATGCCCATAACAAATATAATCCCAGGTTTCCGTGTTGCTGGTCACAGCCCCCATGCTTCAGGTCCTGCCACAAGCACCCATGAGGTTGGTACGACAGGGGAGGACCTGAGGCGCGAGGAGCCGCTCCTTGGCCGGGGGTCCTCCTGCCCCACCAGCATGGGGGGTTCCCGCATGGTGGCAAGGACACGAGGCAGCGACTGGGTCCACAGGGACAATGTGCGGCTCCTGGGAGACTCAGTGCCGGCCAGCACGGCGTTCCTGGCATGCAGGCATGCACGCGCCTGTGCTGGGACAGCCTCGGTGCCAGGACGTACCACTGACACGCTGTAGCTGCTGAAGGGTATTTTTTTTTTTTTAATTTTAGAAGATCTTTTTTTTCCCAATTCTGTCCCTTCTGGCTTGGTATGTTCCATGCTTGTGATATTTCAGAGGAAGCAGATGTTGCTCTGACCACAGCAATTGTCACAATATTTAATTTTATTAGGCTCTTAGGCAAAAGACTCTCGGCACCTTCCACAAGCTGCATATGCCAGCCTGAGAGTTTCAGACAACACCAGAGCAAAGCCGTCCCTCAGGTGGATCACAGTGTGTCCAGAGAAAGACCTTACAACCAGGAGACATCAGATCAGCTTGAAATTACCTGCTTATTGAGGTAGTGCTGCAGCAAAAACAAAACCCCAAAACCTTGCCAGAAGCACACAATAAAATAAAAGCTGGAATGTCAAAATATTGTTTTAAACATTCACTGATCAAGTAAAAGGGGCTATAAAAATCTATTTAGAGTTAGTGTCTGGTTCAGTGGGCAACTTAGACCCCTGCAGAGCCCTTCATGAGCAGGAACCTGGATTTAATTACCCCTCGCTCTGGCCCCCATCTCCCCATGCCTCCTCTCCCTGCCTCCATCTGTCTTGTCTAACAGGACTGCAATTTCCTCAGGCCAGGGACTGTTTCTCACTTGAGTTTTGCACATTCTCAGGGCAGTGAAGCTGTCTTGGTTGTTTCCCCAATCTGAGCAGTGGTAGCAGGAGCAGCAGCAGCAAACCAAACCTCTGGGCACACTCGATGTTGACAAGTACCGCTGCTGACTGTGTTGACAGAGCAGAGACTTTGTACTGCATCAGAGCCCAGGCTGTTGTGTCTTTCCCAATTGTATTGTATTGTTTGGCTTTGGAAAAGAGGAGAAACACATGACTTACAAGGACATGGGAGATTCTCCCATGTTGCCACTGCATATTTCAGTCAAGCAAAATTAACCTTTTCACAGGAGGCAAAGATTTAGCGTCGGCAGAATTATGATGAGCGTGGTGGATGTGGCAAGGAGGACTAGAGCAGAAACAAATCAATTCACAAACAGAGGAAACATAAAAAGCTGCTGCAGATAATCCAGTACAAAAAAATATGTTCCAGCTGCAGAGAGCTACCTGAGCTGGGAAAAAAGACTCAACAGCCTGTGCAGTACACAACAGATGAAAATCCAAAGTGGTCTGAAGGATTAGAGGGCCACATCCTTGTAGGTGCATACGGCCAGAAGTGACCATGGTAGTGACAGAAGTCACTTCAGCCTCTCAGGAACTATTTAAAGGAGGCTGGTGTTTTCCAGAGTGTGAGGGACAAGGGCATGGAGGATATACCAAGGGAAAGGTCTATGGATGAGCTGCACACGGGAGAGGAGCATTTAATAATACTTGCTTGTGTTGTAAAGGTCTTGCTAATCCTTTTTTTTTTTTTCCTGAAAGAGCATTCAGCCTTAAAATAGTGTAGGAAGCACCAATTAAGGCAGACACCCACACTCCTGCAATGCAAGGAAACGGGCTGTCAGTCATTAGAGTACCCTCACTACGTTTTCTCCCAAAGGCTGTTGTGTTAAACCATCCAGCTAAAAACCCAAACTCCTGCTCAAGCACGCCAGGCATTTTCCCACCTTCCCTTCTTGCCTGAACATGCCCAGGTGCACGGCTGCCATCCGGGTGCCACAGCATGGTGAGAGGATATCAGCAGACAGCCCGGGATGGTGATCCCAGGATGCCGCCGTAACGCATCAAGAATTGGGCAAAATAGCTGAACTCATCATCAGTACTTTAGGGAATAAGCAACACAAGGATTCAGTTCTAAAAGGTCCCATAGGTGTTTCCTGTCTCTAGCCATATGTGGATTTGCTGGGATGTAGTACCTGACAAAGCCTATGTGAATATCTGGTTTCACTTCTGCTAGAATCCAGGCTGGAGTGACCGCCACAGCCACCTCAGGCAGCAGATGGAGAAACAGCAATATTGGAAGAGTTTGACCAAAATTATGGCCTTAGAACTAAAAATACAGCTCTTTACATCTGCTCATATACCCTCCCTTCCTTGCTAGCCTGGGCTCCGAAGCTGACTGCTGTGGAAAGCTGAAGAAACTCTACCTCTAGTGCAAGTAGCGGTGGGAATTCGCGCCCAGAATTAACCGGTTAATAATAATCTTTACATTTTCCCTAATTGCCGTGTTCCAGGGCACTTGAATTAACAATTCACCAAGCATGTTCATTTTGAATGACTGCATTGAAATCAGCACAAACTCAAACAGAAGCCCTATAAAAAGCCAAAGCTTTATCGTGTGCTCGGTGGTGGCAGCAAGAAGGCCTGTGGGAAGGAAACAATACCCGTCTGAGCGGAGAAAGGGTTTATCTGCTTGCCATCAGAACAGGCCAGTCGTGTTGTTTTTCCGTCCGTTCACCATGTGAGCGGGCTCCGGTGTACAGTACCAGGCTGTGCAAAAGCCCGCGGCTGGGTCCTTCTGTTTGTAGGGCTTGCTGACATAAGGTGGAGTTGAGGTTATTGTGGTGTGGGACGTTTCCTGCCCTGGCCGCTGATAACCACAAATCCCAGCAGCTTTACAGGCTCCCTTTGTCTGCCGGTCCAGGACCGAAGCTATGTATAGCCTATAACCCGTCCAGCCTGGGGCAGGCACACTCTCATCTCTGCGCCATCTGAGGATGCTTCACTGCACACTGACCGTTTCCCCAGCGAGTCGGGGATGCTGAAAACCCTTCCGCATGCAGAGTCCTGCTAAACTTTTTACCTCCAGGAGCAAAGGAGGAGGCCGAGGATGGGTCTGTGTGGGGCAGACCCGACTGGCGAGCGCACATTCCTTTGCACCAGAAGTAAAAGGATTAAAATGACTGCTAAAACCTGGCGTCATTTATACCAGCTGAGGTGTAAATGAAGGCCTTGCCACGAAAACAACATTAAGCTCCTTTTGTGTTGTCCATCTCAGTGTCAGCGTGGACAGCAGCGGGGTGATGCCTACATGTTAGCGTGTGTCCCCTGCCCGTCCCCCTGCCCGAGCGGTCAGTGCGGCCGTGCCAGCCGATGTGCGTGACGATGTGATTCTGTGTGTGGCTCTCGTGAGCAGAAAAGCAGTGCAGGGTATGTGTTTTCATAAAGAGATGATACAAGAGTAGGTGTGGACAGTCGGCCAGGAGAAGAATGAAGTGTGGGGACGAGGGAGAGGGAAGCGCAGGCGCAGGAAGGTTTGAGCACCAGCTCCTGGGATGCGGGCAGCACAGAGGCACTGCAGCAGGCAGTGCAGAGGGAGCAGGGCCACTCTGAGAAGACGATGGAGCAGCAAAGGGGTAATACACAACACAGTGTAAAACCGAAGGGTGTGGAGCCCTGAAAGAGTTTCCCTGAAGCCGGGGCTCTCATCCAAGCCATGCTGCCTACCTGCTGCAAGATCACCACAGGGACCGAGCTCAGCGTAGCGCCGAGCGTGCGCTGCAGCAGGGGAGTAAAGGATGGTTACGTCTCTGTAAGTAAATAAAATGCTCCAGGTCTGTCCCCTGCCTCCGAAGCCCACTAGCCCACTGCAGTTCACAGCCATGCAGCCAGTTCTTGTGCCTCTCAAAACAGACTGGCCACAACAGCCGTGCTCGGTGGGCATGGCTGCTGCAAACACCTGAAACGCTCTCATCTCGGGGGGCTGGTAACTGGCATGTGCCAAAACCATGCAGGTACCGTGCTAACAATTCAGTGATATAGAACAGCTATGTCCTGGCCTCATTTAATTTATTGGTGTAGACACTGCTGCTGACATAGAAGCTTTACCTGCCAGCATGGAAGAATTTCCTCTTTCTTCTTTTGATCCTTTGTGTGTGGGTGACAGCCCAGACTGAATGCTCCCTGAGCTGCCCCGTACTGATGCTTTCCACGTCCAGACCCACCAGTCAAAGCACACAGACCATCACTCCCACTCAGGCAGGCTCTACCCTGAACCCTCTCACCGGTTGCGCAGTACTGGCCATGAGGGCCAAGACTGGTGCTGGAGAGATCAGCTCAGTCTGGTTAACTGCGTTGGTGCAAGGCAGGGCATCAGAGTCCCCCCCACCAGCATCAGGACCGTGCTGCGGGGAGCACCAGGCTCGGAGCAAGCAGAGGGGCAGCACACCCCCTCGAAGACTGGCAACTCCCTGCTCTCAGGGTTGGTGCTGATACTTGGCAGGGAGGTGTTAACAAGCAGCGGTATTTTATCTGGACTCACATAAGCCCTGGCAGGCTGTGCCCGTGGCTACGCTGTGCTGCTGAAACAAATGGCAGTCTCACCGAGCGCCCCGGGGGGCTTATGAGGTGTCCCTGGTGCCATCCCTTCTCCCAGTATGGAGAGCTTCTCCTCCGCACCCCAGCCCGTGAACAGACCTGCTCTGTGTGGAGGATGAGGCTGCCCAACAGCATCTGCGGAGAAGAAGACAGAGATGCTGCTGGCTCCCGGTCCCTTGCCCCAGCACTCCAGCTGCTTGCTGGCCTTGTGATAGCTTTGGTGTGGACCTGTGCATGGCAGAGCAGAGAGTGAAGTGGGGGCAATTAATTCAGACCAGAGTTTAAGGGTCTTGGTGGCTAGAACTTACTATGCATGAGGTATGAATCACTTCTTGTGTCCACAAGTTGCTCGGCAGCTCCTGTTACTGCTGGTATGGAGCTACAAGCTGTGGGATGCTACATTCCTCCCGCAGCAAACCAAACTGGTGTGCCCTCCAGGTAGGAAGCACAGAAGACTTTTGTATTTATACAGTATTTGCTTTACTGCATTCACACCAGCTTGGGAAAACAGCACTAATGCCATCAGCTGCCAACGTCTGTCTCCCATAATCAAATATCCTGCTCCCCGTGAAACTCAGACGCTGGGCACCAACACTGCTACTCCCATGGGGCTGCAAGGCAGGAAGATCCCCCATCTTCTGAGCAAATTCAAGTGAGAAAATAATCCGAGTAACACATCCTGCTCACCTCTGTCTGCAGCCACAATGCCTCACACTCACAAATTGCCCAGCCATGGGAATCAGACCAGATCCCAAGTACCACAGAAGTTAATTTATCAAGTGTTTCATCTCTCTTAAATGTTCATTTCACTGCCATTTGATCAGGCAACATCCACATCTTCCATTTGGGTCATTGTTTTCCCACCCCCTTGAATGCTCAGGTCTCTCATTCTTCTCCTTCCACTTTGTCAGCCAAAGAGTTCACCCGATCTGGGCACCACTGTCCTCTCCAAGATGACTCCTTACCCATCGTGGGGACAGACCCCTTTGCCCAAGGGTTCTGCTTTGCATGTGGCAGCGAGCTTGCTGGCAGAGGCTGGAAAAGGCCTCAGGAAAAGGATGTGGCAAACACAGCTAAGGCGAAGCCACTCTTGTATGAAGTCTGTAACGCTAACGGCATTATGAGTCAGACCTCGGAGACTCCTCTTACCCGTGCCACTGTTTCCCATACCGTGGCAGTGGCCAAGTCGTGGCATGGGCAGCTGTTTCTCTTCCCCTGTCCCCACGGCCCTTCCATCAGCCGGGGGGGGGGCGGGGTTCAGTGAGCATTTTGCATGGAGCAGAGATCCTTTGATCCCCACCTTGAAGGCAGTTTTTTTGAGTGTTATCACACCAGTGAGGGGATGCCCTCCAGCCCCATTGGAGCTGGAGCTTCTGCCGCAGCTTTCCTAGAGCCCAGCAAGCTCCTCTGACCAGCTGGCCGTGCTGGCCTGCACACCAACCGCAGAAGGTATAAACCAACCCATAGAATGGAGGGGGAAATAAAGAGGCAGAACATGCAGGGCTGGGAATGTACAGGCTAAGGCTGGAACAGACCCATTGGCTGCATGTGGTTTGGCTAGGCTGTGCCGGTAAGAGGGAGCACAGGTTCAACACTGCAAAGCGATGAAGACCGGGAGGGAGGGAGAAGCCTTGGATTAAATCACATTGGAAGGGAGGGAGCGTGGGTACAATAAGCATACCCAGGGTGACACCCCAATCAAGGCCAAACGCTCCATCCATCTCGCTGCGCTAGCCACTGCTGGCAAATTTTGCGCTCTGAATATTCCTCCCGGCTCCCCCAGCTCGCCCTGGATAATGGCATTTCTATTCAAGTTGTTTTAACTAACAGCAGCACAATTCGCAGCCAGCAGCTTCGGCCGCTTTGTGTTCATTTGCTCAATCAACATTCACCCCCTGGTAAGTGACTTTCAGAGAAAACTGTCACTGGCAGACAATGGGCTGGCAGTTAACAGCAGCAGTTTTGCCTCTGAATATTTGCAGACACGGGGCTGGAGAGGCAGCAGGGAGACGAGGGGGGCTTTCCTTCACCCCTGTCTTTGGGCCGGGAAGGCCGAAGGAAGGCATCCCTGGGCGGTGAAGCCTGGTACCTCTGCTGGTGCGCGGCCTCCCGCCTTCCCTGCGTGCCGCCGGCGGGGACACAGCTCCGAAGGACACAGCTCTGCTTTGAAGTACTGCTGCGAACACCCGCGCTGCCCGGGCTCGACAGCCCCCCTGCCACCGGCAGCTCCCTGGCATCGCCCCCAGACCTCAGAACTTCATGAGAATAATTTGCCTCCCTCTCTGCGGCTCACTTAAAACATTTATTTTGACAATGAAAGCGATCATTAATTCCACCCATTGATTTATTTTTCCTAAAAGCCCATTGTTACCCCTTAAATGTGCATGATAACTTGCCATTTGAGATACCAGTAAGTGGTTTATAGACTTGTCTACCAGAAAAAGCCGGGTCAGTTTATAAAGGGGATGGTTAATGTGGCTCCCTTGTGGCAGTGTCCTTATTTTGCTTTGACAGTAAAGCTTGATATTGTTTAAACTTTAGACAAATCATTACTTACTTAAATTGATACAATTTTTTTGCGTAGCTGAGACCTAACACCTCCTGGTTTTGATCATGCCATACAAGTACTATATACCAGCAGATCATCCAGAAGCTACCATTGGATGACAGGCTCCTCATCCTTCTAACGAGGCTAACGCCCCAAAATATTGTCAGGGATCCTGTGGCCATGATGGAGAACAGGTCAAAAATGATGCAGCAATAAATGCTTTCGGTGTAACTGTTTCAGACATTTATGTGTGTGTGTGTCTGTAGAAATTCCCCAACCCTTTCCCTCTGGGCTGTGACTCTAACCAAGCTGCAAGAGTCATTCCTATCCCCAACGCAGATTTTTGTGTCCCTTGGTTCCCTCCCTCCTCTCATCTGGGCACCCACATTAAAGCTTTGAAGACTACTTTTCTCTCTAGATGGATGTGTGGGTCCTTTCTTTTTTATCTCACCTTACCAGCCTTCCTCTGAATCAGTCCAGGGAGCCCCAGGGGGTAGAGGAGAAAAATCCCTGACAAGTGGGTGAGCCAAGAGAACAAGGTGGACATCTAGGCATTCACGGGACATCCACCACATACGTATCTTTGCTGTATTGTCCACTAAAATCGTGATAATAACTTGAGAAAGTACTGGCTTGTTCATAGCCAGCATGCCCCAACCAGAATCCCAAGAAAAACTGTCCTTGGAGTATTGGGGTAAGGGTCAGTGCAGCTGAGCTTCTGCAGTGTTGCCAGTTGTCAACTCTTAGTAGACACTGGTATGTCTTCCCTAAAGCTTTTATTGATGTCTTTTCATCAAATATCTCTACTTTCACACCTTCGGAAAAAGAAAAGGGCATTTCTAGCCTTCCTGGCTACACAGCAAATCTTGACAGACATATCTTCCAAAGATTCAGAAGTCAGAAAGAGAAAAATGAGGAGTGTCTTGCACTTTTGTTTCTTCAGATTTTCAAGAGTCTCTAGCTCTATGAGCCGGACCTGACTGCTGCATGTGTGAGGCTCTGGCAGTGCAATCTGGCAGCCTGGGCTCCTGTCAGGTGATGAAGCTCCTGGTTTTACATAGCTTGAGAAAACCACGTCTGTTTTGTGCTGCCAGCATTTCCCACAGACCATACATTAAAATGAAAGCTAAGAGGCTATGCCAACATAAATCACCCTGTGCACCTTCTGTCTGCTTACAGACGCACAGAGACCTTGCCTACCCCAAGAGCTATCACCCTTCAGAGGCCCTCTCCCTCCCTCTCCCCAGTCGTGCCACCAAGACCCTGCTCTCCTGGCGGTCTTTCCTGGGGGATGTCCCAGAGATGTCCCCCCCCGGACCGGCTGGCAGATTGATCCTGGCTCCACGACCCGGAGCAGCGAGCCTTCCAATGCACCGTGCGTTTTGGGAAGGTAAATACACAACCAAAATATCCAAGCTGCAGGGCAGCTTGACCTTCGAGCGACCCTTAGCCTGACCTAACGCTGGTCACTCTCACCAGCAGATTTGTTTATCTTGGGACCTTGAGCCTCCCAACCCGAAAACACCGGGTTGTCTCCCAGCTCTGAGGCCTGCTGGTGCTGGCTGCCAGCCCCCGTTAGGAATGCCCGACGAGATGCAGGTTTGATTTTTTGTCCCATCCCCAAGACCTCATGCTAGGCAAGTGGCCACGATCCTGCCAGAAAAGACCTGGTAAGTTAAATCGAAGTGTGAGCCCCTTTCCCAGCCTGCGAAGCAGCTGTGGGCATGAATTCGGGAAACGGCTCCAAGAATGGCTTTTCCTTTCTTCAAAGCTTGGAGGAAATTTTGCCACAGGGTTTACCCTCTTTTGGCTAGAGAACTGCAGCGCGGACAGGGAAGGAGTTAGGGCAGCAGATACAGAAATGGGGAGACTTTTTCTTACCGTAAGAAAGCAGGACGCAGGGGGTGGGGGGCAGCAGTGGGATGCATCATTTCGGGAATGTCTGTTATCCCAGAAGTGAGTGGAAACAACCCATCTGAAATATGCAGAGCCATTATCAGGCCAGGGCTTAAATAAACTTTACTGTCCATTCAGTGATCAACCTCCCTGGGAGCCGCCGGCTCCATTCATCACTGTCACCTTTTCAAAGTGACTGTGATGACAGTTCATGATCATTAACTAGTAATGGTGTGCTTTGCATTAACAGGAGGGCACATCAAACGGGCAGGCTTGCAGCTCGAAAGTTAACTAAATTATATAATAAACATTCTCCGGCTAACCACGTACAGATGGTGACAAAAGGTGGGACAAAGTGGCAGGCAGAAGAAAGCAGGGATGGGGGGCTCGTTGGGAGAAGCAGCACTTTGGTACTGTACTAATTGTGCCACTTGCCCGCCCCTCCACTCGCTATTAATTAGGAATACCGAAACGCGGCTCTTCAGCCAGAGGGACCAGAGCCACTCGCTGAAGTTGCAGAAGTTTTACTGTCAGCAAAGTTGCCTTAAGATTTCACAGATCTGCCATGGCCACAGGCTTTTTTCTGCATTTTGTCTTTTTTTTTCTCAAATGGCATTCATTGCGGGCAGCGCTGAGGTGCTGTGGGCACAGTTGGGACGGGAAAGATTGAGAATTGAAAAGCAGAGGGCGTGAGGAGGGAGATTTCAGACACGTCCTTCATCTCAGAGGGTCAGGACTGCTCATCACCACTTCCTACTGGCACAGAGCACCAGCTACGGGCCCCCGCACATCCTCGGTGCGTGCTCGGAACCAGAAGAGCCCATGCTCAAGCGGGCCCGCCGGCTCAGGGAAAACAGCCTTGTTCGGAGAACAGCTTGGGAGGCGAGAGCTCCTAGCACAATTCCCAGTGCAATCCCTACTGACTGAGAAACATAAAAAAAAAAAAAAAAAAAAAAAAAATCTGACTTTTTCCATCTATTCACTAGCATAAAAGGCAAAAAAGCTATAAATCTTTTTAGTACAATTTATTATATTATGCTTGTAACAAGATCTTTCACACAGACAAAAACGGTGCCTCGAGTCAGGTTCTTAAGTCCATAATTCAGCACTTTAGGGAAATCGAAAAATATTTTAACTGGGACTTCAGCGGGATCTGCCGGATGCTCAGGGTTTTTGCAAAAGTCCAGCAAAAGTGCAGCAAACCCACGGCAGCAAAGAGGGCTCCTGCCACAGACTTCAGCAGCCTCTCTACTTAAATGCTTAACTATAGATTTAGGGGGTTTAGATTTAGGCACCCATTTTTTAACTGCTCATCTTAATGTTTTAAGTTAATGCGCAGTCACAATCAGGCAGAGTTTTGTGTTCCCCATGACTTAGAAATTAAGAAAAAATCATCAGTCACTGTCAGTTTGTCTTCCTTCACTTCTCCACACCTCAGTCCCTTCAGCAATCTCTCAGATTACATATTTTTCCATCATTTACCCAGCTTTCGTATCAATGTCTTGACAGAAAAAAGTCCCAGAAAAGGCAACCTGGACTCCGCTTTTATCCTAAACTAAATGGTCACTGGCGGGGAGGAGAGGGAAAGAAGCTGGCCTGATTTTTACAGTTCCTCTCCCAACAGTGCTTCAATCTGCTGACACCTCTGAATGATGCAGGAAAGATTTTTGGACATGTATTTTCAAAGACCATCAATTTTTCAATGATAAAATTACTGGGCGGGGGGGCATTGACTTTTCCTCTGTGCATGTAACCGCCTGTCTCTGAGCACCATGGAGAAGGCTGACTTTCCCACTGGTTCGCTCTAGCTGTGGGGAAAGTTGTTAGAATTCAGATTTTCAACAGAGTCTTTTAAATTTGGGCCATTCACTGTTTGGGTGCATAATTTTGAAAGCCTGTGGCTTGACTTTCTGAGCTGCCCAGAGCTCCCACTTGTGTTAGGCAGGGACAAAACGTACCAGGTCGGTGGGAACACCATGGGGACTAGGTCACTCGTGCTCACAGGGAGCCGAGAGACCCGAAGGCAGAAGGTCCTATCAAAGTGTTTGAGCAGACAGACGGCAATTCAAAGCACGATCATCTGCCACCACCACCTCCCCTGTCCTGGAGGTCGCTGGGTCCCTGCACCGGGGCAGCAGCAGGAGAACACAAGCTCTCCCATCTCAGCAACATCCCTGTCAGCTCCAGCTGCTGATAAAAAGGGGGCTGCTCCAACACCACAAGCTGTGAACTACTTTGACTGAGATACACCTTCGCCTCTGCCACTGTCCCTGCATGAGGAGGCACCTCGAGGAAACGGGCAGAGCAGACGCCATCGACTGCTTTGGCCACCTGAGCTCTTTCCCTCCTGAGGCACAAGCTGGAGCCCTTTGCACTCCACTGCTGTTGTGGTCACCTTGTCCCCAGCCTTCCTGGGTCTGTCCTGTGCTATAAGCCTGGATGAAAGACTGTGCCTAGTCTGGGTCTTTTATAGTGCTGTCTATCTGAGCACCCACACGCTCTATTCAAGGGGGACAGAAAAGCAAAATAAACAGTTGTCGGACACTAAGGCTAAACATCACGTGAAGTCAACAATTTAAATAAGGAGATGCAGGTATGGCAACACCCCCCTTCAAGGCTGAAGAAAGGAGAGAGACTTAACCTCCCATACAGCTGCCCTTGTCTCCTTTAAGCTGCAGGAAAAGAAGTGACAGCATCCAAACGCTAGCAAGCCAGCTAGGACACCCACTGTCTCTCATCCCTCCTCTTGTGCCCTGCCAGGATCCCAGCTGGGCACCACCGCCTGCCCAGCACAGCATTTCTCCTCGGGAACATGTTTGGGACACCAAGCGTATACCATCCTACGAGGGACGAAAGCCTTTCAGGAATCGGATAGGATGAAGAAGGCGCATTATTTTCTCAGGAGATTTATATTGCTCATGGGATGTTGCTTAACAGATCTTTCTGTCCCCCTTCCTTGGTCCTAGAACAATGCTTCTGACAGAACAGAAAGGCGGAAAACTTCAATTGGTTTGTGATTTGTTCTTTTATGCAGATGTTTCACAAACATTTAAAATAACAATCCACCCTGGGAACGTAGTGGGTGAGAGAGGCAACATGGCCGAGGACTTCTGGGTCCTATTCCTGGCCCCATCAGTCATTGGCTGTGTCATCTCATCTGAGTCACCACAGCATTACTTCGTGCCTCTGCCTCCTGCCCCCTTTTCTGCTGCATTTCTTTAGATGGTGAGCACATCGTGGGGCAGGAACTGTTTCCTTTAAAAATGTTTGCATAGCACCTGAAATAATGAGAATCCTATGTGCGACTGTCTTGCAAATTAGATGCTTTGTATTTTAGTATTGACAGTCTTTCAGGCAGCCCTAAAGCCCAATAAAAATATTGAATGGGAACTGATGGACTTAGATGTACTTAGAGCAAAAACAAACAAACAAACAAAAAAGACCTAAGTCATAGTGTAATATTAACCATATGCCCCATACGGGATTTACAGAGATTTTGCACTTATTCCTGAAGGTCTGTGCTGGGCCAAAGGTTACCATATGCTGTAGGAATGCTCTGCAAACACCAATGAGTGGCCATGAAAGTTGAAAACCTGAAGTTATTATACAAAGGTGGTTAATTGCAGCTTCTACAACCTGTTTGCCCAGATATATAGAGCATTCAACTGCTTGGCTACAAGAGATGTTAGCTTTTCTCCTCACACATGACTAATTTTCTACATACCATTTAAAAGAAAACACAAATAAAAGTGGTTTTCAAACAGAACAGGATTTCTTCTCCAGCATGGCCTCTACAAACCTTTAATGAGTTCTACAGTGACTGGTCAGGAAGAGAAGATCAAGAGCCATAGCCGAGTGGCTTAGAAAGGAAAGGGAATGGGGTTTTAAGCAGGAAAAACAAATTCTGATATTGCCAGGAACTGTTTTCTGCTTATGCTGTGAGGTCTCCATCTATTTCGCAAGCAGTTAACTCCTTCCACGCACCTCATGAATCAGGCAACTTCCCTTGGCCTCTCACAGGGGCAAAGGCATGTGATAAAGACTGTATTTTCCAAGAGTGCTCTTAAGTGCTATGGACATTTCATCCTAAATAAACACCAAGAATACAGATGGACACCAAGGAACATGGATCCATTGAGGCTACATTTATACTGACAAATGGTGACTGTCATTCTTCAAGGACGGTAAAAGCAGGAACAAGAAAAGTAGAGCAGGCAAGCACATCAGAAGCATGAACGAGACTGGGTTTATATCACCATATTGTGGGACCCAACTATGATCAACAGAAAGGGAAAGAAAATAGCTGAATTGGTCTGCCAATATCACCCGATGGAGCCGTGTTCAAACTGAATGATAGGCATCCTTCTCCCAGGCATATCTCAAGCTGCGGGGAAGATGTCCCTCTGCGGGAAAGTGTCTCCTCATTCACAGAAACTAAATGAAGGAACATGCTGAGATGAGGAATGCCAAGCTAAAACACAACAGAAAAGTGCCCCTAAGGCACATATGAGACCTCCTCTGCCACTGCAAAGTGTAAACTCAAGAATACAAATTATAGAATATATGGTGGTGCAAAAAACACTGGAAATCAGTCTGACATGGAGGTGGGTGGAAGGCAGAGTGGGACTTCTGACAGTATAATCCAGCCATACTCCTATGGTCTCGGTTCAAATGTTCAAAAGTGGGTGGTGATTTAGGTTGTTAATTGCACCAGAGTCCATTGAGGCACCTCAGTCCCCACCATCTAAGCAGCTGAATAATCTGTCCCCACCATCTAAGCAGCTGAATAATCTGTTGCAAAATACCTGCCCTAGTACCTCAGCAATGAGCTACTCCAAACCGCTGACTTCTTTGGAAACATTTGTCCCCACCCACACTTTATTCCTTCTGCACAAACAATACAGCCAAAAACCCAGGAAAACAAAAAGTGGCAAAGCCATTCACACCTGGCAGAAGACGTGAGAGATATCCCTAGTAAAGTGACTTGAGGAGGAAAGCTTGTCAAAAGTTATTTTATTAATCCAGACAGATAGGAGAAGACAGGGTCCAGGATTCTGACGCTAAGCTTTGCCCTAAAGGTATGGGAAGTATAGGCTGCAACTGAGCAAAAGAGAAAACAGAAGAAATACTAAATACTGAAGGCTGGAAGGAAAGTGTTGCCCGCCAAGCTCAGTTGCAGATTAGACCCCTGCAGCTTGATTCCCAGTTCTGACTTTAAGAAAAAACACTCCAAAAAGACAAAATGGCAAGCTCAGTGCTGACTAGGAAGCAGGTCTGGTTAACATTATGAAAGGAACTAAATTTCCCTTCCCCCAGCCTCTTCAAGGGCCAGAGATTTGTGTGCAAAATAGGTTGAGTTTTTCCCTGTGGTCAGACTGGTGTTTTATTTATTTGCAGTCAGTAATGTTGGACTTCTGTCATATTTTGCTGTGGTACTCTATTATTTAATAAAGTCCTGTGGACACTGGCCAATGCCTTTGCTTGACAGGGACTACTTTCTGACATTGCACCTGGCCAAGTGGATCATTTTTTTTATGTGAGAGAGGAGGGGAATTAAAGGTACAACAAGAAATTGGTTTATAGCCCGAAGGAAGGGGACTTGTCAACCCTCACAGAACTTTTTTTTCCTTAACGCATTAGATGAATACAGCCGCTTATGCCACAGAGCACTTGTGTGTATATATCAAGCTACTTTTAAATCCTTCTAAACAGCGCACACCTCAGCCATTTCCCCTTGCAACCAAAGCAATAACATGCCTGGTCGCTGCTTATAAAAGCACTGGGTTTTATCCTTTCTAGAAGTCCAGAGCGAGATCCCTCAAACAGCTCCTTATTCCCCTGTCCCAGGTAGGCAACCCAGCTCTTGCCTCAAGGCCAGGACCTTACTGGGGCTCACCGCCAGCCTGGAGCCTTTGTCCCCATCCTGCAAACCTGAAACTTGAACATTTTTAGACTTTTAGGATGGAGGCGTAACGCAGTGACACTGTAACACCAGTCCTGCTATTGCAGGGATGAAGATAGTGTGAAAACAGGGACCTCTCTGCCTTCTTAGTGAAAACGTTTCAAGACAGCAGCTCCTAGGCCTGGGAAAATAAACCCGGGGAATTAGACAAGAGAAAATTATAAACTGTTGAAGTTCTGGAGTACTTCCAGGTATTCAAACAGGTAATAGATTTGTTTAAATAAGTGGAAATAGTTTCAAAACGTCAACTTTGCCACATTGTCTACCATCTCCCTTCTGGTCCAGCTCCAGTCTGAGAGGTTTCTTCATGCATGAGCACAGAGAAAAGCACCTACTGCAGAAATATAGCAAAACCCCACAGCATTTCAGCAGGGGATTTTCAGCTGGCACATGTCTAATGCTTTCATGATTTCCTGTTGGGCCGATAGCTTTGGGGAAACACTTGTATGACCTACTGCCCAAATAGCATCAAGGAACTATCCACAGATCTAAATAGGCAAGCTAGATAAACGCAACACTTGTTACTCTCCTCGTTGCCAGAGTCTGTGAGGCTGTTGGGTTCTTGATAACCGAAACACAAATTTTGGCCAAGACTTTACAGCTAGTTTCAATTAAGTAGGTGGCACAGAAGAGTAGTGGCCCTACTGACTCCCAAAGCCCACCAAGAGAAATCAACAGGTACATCAGAAATAAAAAATATAATAGCATTTGATGTAGGACGCAGCACATATTTGCTTCTCAGAGGAATGATGGCACTTTGAATCTATGTGGATAACCCATTAAACTCCACACACAGTTTAAGATCTTTTTACCTTCTCAATATCCAACATTAATTTGGGATAAAGACTGCCATTTGAATCTTTCAAAAACTATTCTTTTCCTCTGCAGCCCTGGCTAGGACAATAATAATATACTCATGAAGCACAACTGTCTACCTATAAATATTTTATAAATACAAATGGACTGCAACTTCAGCACCGCTGAAGTTCTGTAGATATTGTCCTTGATCCAGAGGTACAGGAAAACAAGGCAGATAGTGATTATTGGTTACTCACGAGAACTGTTGCTGGTTAGATGACACAGATCTCCCAATTCTCATCAATGTTCACAGACTTCAAGACAATCCCCCTTTTTTATGTTAATGATCACAAATCAACTGCAAGATTTACACCATTTTGTATTTAGCTCAGCATCCTATGGAACTGACACCTGGGCAAACCAAATTTGACAAACTGAGCTCAAAGTTACCAAGTTCAACAAAGCTTGAGAAAAATACACAGCTGCATAAAAGGGAAGAACAAGGCAGGGGGTGGTGTGTGTGGAGAGAGACCAGGAGAGACCAGCATGGTTCAGTCACGAAACAGCCCAAGCTCAGAGAATCCACTCCAGTGAAAGCTGATGAAAATCTAGCTCAGTTCACTCCACTGCTCAGAGTGACTTATTCCTCCATATGGCTCCATAACAAAAGCACTCCTGATGTCAGTAACATGTGGAGAGAGCAAATATTTCTCAATTGCAAATGATTCATTGACTCAATAAGCATCTGCCCTAAACATCTGATATATATTTAAAATTCCATCTATTTCCTAAAAAATATTCCTTATTTTTTGAGTGATCAAAACCAAATGACAACAGTAAAAGAGGTAACAGGATAGTCTTTTTTGATGCCATTTGTGATCAGAGGCAAAAGCTGTTTACCATTGGTGTGGGCCAGATTGGGAGCAATTCTTTGCAAAAGCCCTTCAGCTGCTCCTTTCTCAAGCGGAAGAAACTGAACACATGCAAGTAAGTCTGGACAGTTAGCGGCCAGCGATGCTACTGAGGTCTTCGGGGAACAATTCGGCAGGGGAAGGTGCTGATAACATTCCTGTGCAGGGGGCTATTCCCAAAGGCAATTAGTGACTCACACTGCCATGAGCACACCCACCCAGGAGGACATGGCTCCGGCTCCAAGTCACACCCTTCACCACTGGTCTCTATCAGATGACTTTTGCCATGCACGGAAACCGGTATAAGTTACAGATCAATTTATCACTTCGGAGCTGGATCAAATACCAGCCCTCCAGGTCATTGCGGCTCCAGCCGTACATGAATCAACATTTAATATGGCATTAAAATTCTCGTGTGATTGCTTTTAACTTTTGCGCAGCACGTGCTTAGGATTGCAGAGCAGGGGTTCTCCTGTGCAGCCAAACGACTGCATTTTGTAGGCCAGCTTCAGCTGCGTGTCCGGAATTACATTCCTCCTCTCCTGGATCATCCAGAGCAAGACACTTCAGTTCCATGTGCACATCTCCCCTCTCTTCTCTATCTAGAAACAAAGCAGCCTGGTCACAGGGATCACTGCACCCAGCATCCCTCTGCGGCATGCAGCACAGCTGGGATGTGAAGGAGCGTGACACAAAGGTAAATTGTTATCATTCAACTCCTCCAGCACTTTTACTTCTTTTCTTTTTCTTCCCCATTTTTGCCTGATTAAGCTTTTCTAACATAACAGGGCTGACTCTGGGTGTCTGGGCTAGATTTAAAGTTCAATGAGGTTCTTTATTTTCCAGGAAACACTCTTCCTTCCTCTCCTTCCGTGATTGTTCCCACAGGTTTTAGAGTTTCTTGTTGTTGGGTTTTTTTTCTCCCTTTCTGGGTTTGACCTTTGTTCAGTTGCTCTTTAGCAAGAGTCTTGTGGGTCTCAACAGAAGGTTTCAACACAGTTGTGCTGCCAGTCCAAAAGGGGCATAGCTGGGCAGATGGCAAGTCTCGGAGCTTCAACCAGTGCTTGGTTCTCACCTTACTCCACATGGAGATTTACACCTCCCAACAGACTGCACAAGGGCTGTTGCTCTCATCAGCTCAGGAGTTCATTCCTGCCCCTGCCTACTGCAAGCAAGGATGGCTACGAGAAAGGCAAGGTGTTTTGCCTTTGTTTTGCAAAATCTAAGGCAGCACTTCTGGGAACTAAGTCCCCTAATGAAGCAGGAATACCTTCCTTGCCCAGACATACAAAAGCTTTTCATGAAACCTATATATATGTGGGTGTGTGTATGTGTATAAAATAATATAGAAATAAACCAGAAATAAGATCTGTTGTCTTCCTCCATCACTTCCCACAAGCGTCTCTTCTCCACCGCCAGTTAAGTACTTACCATCTAGCAAAGTTGGCTACATTTATTCTGAGCTGCCTAATACCAATCTCCTTGCAGAAGAGACAAGACCTCAGACAAGTGTTAGCTGACCTAAAGCCTCCACATCTTTTCTGTCCTTCCAGCACAGCTTGGCTCATGACTGCTCCTGCCCTTCTTTCCTAAGGATCCCTCAAACACAGGCCAGCATTACAATTAATACTTCCCTGCCCACTGTCAGCTTGATTGCCTGTTGTCTTTGCCAATCTGATAATGCATGTACTAAACACTTTAAATGTTCAGCAGGTTGTCTAAGCTGCTCATCTTGGAAGGCTCATCCAGAACCTCACCGCTCAAATGGTGGGAATTTCCTCTTAAATCTACAGCCTATATGCCTCAATCTACAGTTCATGGCTCTCTATACTAATTTATACTCATGTATGACACTAATTTTTTCTTACACTCACTGTCCTTTGGTTCCAGTTACTCTTCTTTGCATCTTTCCCCTTCCATAGTTACTGAATGTGAGTGAAGCTGGTTTAACCTCTCACAAGACAGGTTTTCCAGCCTCCTGGTTATTCTGCTAGCCCTACGCTGTACCTACTTTCAGCACTGACTGCTTCTTTTTTTAAATTCTTCCTATGAAGGCAGCTGCCCAGAGCCATATGCAGCATCTCACACAAGGTCTCTCTCCCCAGCACCTGGCTCGGCACTATGACTCCAATGTTTCCCCCTCCCCTGGAAAGGGTTGCACTGGTACCGCATCCAACCCAAACTTCCTGTGACTCACAACAGCACCCCAGCTTTCACCTCCTCTGAACCCTTTGGCTTCAGTTCATTGCCAAAATGTTTATTATTTCTCCCTAAATGCTGCAAGATCTTATCTTCTGCAGTATTACATTTCACATCACTTCTGCTACTGTGATTATTTCATTCTCCTTGTGGAGATCCAGATCCTGCTCTTTATGGATAGTTTCCCAACTCCAGGTCAACAGCCTACTCCTACATTGACGCTTGGTGAAAATACTAATGCAACTTGGTCACCAGATTTATTTTTACTAAACTCTGCCAAGAAAACTCCCTCAAATCTATTATTTCTTTTTCCCACATAAGTCACTACTGTTGCCTTATTAGCCAGTCCCTTACCCATGTTAAATAATAATTTTAGCAGAATTCAAACATTATGAGAATAGAAATTTAAAAATTAGAAATGCTTAATAAAGTTGCGAAAGATGAAAAAATGTGTATTTTCTATCTATAAACACAGTTACTTTACAAAAGGAAACAACCCTGTTAATCTGTCACAAGTAGTTTTTGCTCTTTTTTTTTTTTTTTTCTCTTGGGCCACTTGCCTGCATGTATTTAAGAATTCTTTTCCTCAAAATTTGTACTGAGTATTTTTTAGTATTTGAGGCTGGATTGACAACAGGGTAGGTATTAAAATGCCATAACACTACCTTCTTAAATACAGGTACTTACATTTTCTGTTCATTAACCACACATTGAATTCCCAAACTCAGCAATTTGAATCAAAGTTCTAATAAAAACCATGACCAATAATTTAATGTGTGAGTTTTTCTTAGTTTTGTGAGACAGAAATGGAGATGAAACAGCTTCTTTGTATAGCTCTTCAATTGGAGCTACATGTGCCAGCTCTGCCTTCATTAATCAAAGCAAAAGGAATAGGCACACTTCATTTGAGCTAGCTGAGGTAAAAATCTGTGTTTAAAAAAATAATCAAAATTGTAGGTCTTTATGAGCTAGTAGGTTTTAAGTTGTAATAACCCACTTCGCACAGTCTTTAATTCAATCTGCTAACAGATACAAAAACTACAACATCCTTTACTTGGCTAGACTTTGAGCTGATGCTGCATTAACACCTCTGTCCCGCTAGCAAGAAGACCTTACAGCAGCAATGTCTAACCAAGACCCTTCAAGTCTTTCTGGAACATTTGGCTCATGACTGCTCCTGCCTCCCTCTCCAAAGAATCCCTTAAATACAAGCTGCATGAATTGCTTTGCCAGATGCCAGTTGCAATTTCTCCACACACAGGTTGATGTTAATCTGCCATGACATTGGGACATTACAAGTATAATCCCTCCAGGGGTGAAAAAAATACAAATCATCCTGATTTTCCTCTTCTGTCCTCATATAAAGCTGGTTACATGGAAGAGAGCACCCCATAGGTCTGTTGCCTACTGAGATATGTCTGTTCAGTCCTCCTTCTGCATCAGATTGCTCTAAATTTGTGACTCTACAGCTATGGATTGTCCGTGTTTTCTTCATTCCCAAACAGGCTCGTGGGTTTGGAGACATCTTACTGACCAAACACAGCAAAGGAACAAAAAATCTTATTTCCATCTCTTTGGATCAGATCTAATGCTGGAGACTAAATGAAAAGGAAAAAAAAAGCAGGTAGGAAAGAAAGAGAAGCTGCAGCAGCCGAGGACAAAACTCCAAGTCAGAACTTACCTAATATTACCACAAGCAATTCTGTTAAACTAGCAAAATCTGCATGAACTCTAGGCAAGGCAAAGACTCACACAACCTATCAATCAACTCATTGGCACCTACCCACCTTTCTGGTAACTCACCACACAGCCTCCGTTTCAAGCTCCCGGTCCCCTATCAGGGCAACGCAGTGGACAAGGGCGCTTGGACCCTTCTCCATTCCTGCTGGTTTTCCGTGATGGCCTCATCACCCAGGAGCAGGCCATTAAAGACAGGCACACACGCGATCTGGCCGCCAATATTCATTAGCAAGGACTCAACACTCTCGCAGAGCAAGGAAAACCGGGGTCACTGAAAGTCAGCGAGCTCAGCACCCTTTCTTGGGGGTGCCCAGTGCCCCTGAAGATCAGACCCTCGGGTACTCACTACGTGAAGACATGAATAGACCTTTCCCTCTGCCCTTGCCAGAGACACTGGCAGCATTGTTAAAGCACAAACACAACTGAGTCTAACGTGGCTGAAAATTTGGCAGCGCCGCGCTGGCCTTTTTGCTTCAGCATGATCAAATGGCAGCATTGCTCACCGAGTGTGCAGGGCATGAAAGGATTAGCTGCCCTCCCCCTCCAAGCAGGTGAGCCGAAACCCTTTCCAATTCACTACATGTCAGTTTACAAGTAAAACATAAGGTATAAATGCAGCTATTGTTAAAGTGAAGCAGCCATCCTGGCTGGGGAGTTAGATTAGCAATTTACCCTTTGTGAAAGGATTACCAGAGCCCTATTGTTCCAGTGTTTATTTATCAATTTGCATTTTTAAAAGGGGGCATATATCTGACAAGGGCCCACGTTCTCCATGTACCCTGGGCCGCACCGTTTTCTTCCAACTCCCCATTGCCAGAACCTACCAGAGCATTTTATAGACCAGAAATTGAGGAAAAACCCTATCTTTGGCACTACTACTGCTCACACAACGTTTTGTTGGGCTGGCTGGCATTTTTAAGACTTTCGGCTGAGAGCTGCTAGCCATGTAGATCAAACACCAGAACTGGTTTTCCACTTTTCCTCAGATAGCTGAGCTGAATGCACAGATATTTACAGCCCATTCACCATTGTTTCTAAGCACATGAGCTGCAGCACCCAGTCTGTAGCGAGTTGCTCCCTTACATGGATCACAGGCACCAGAGCATTAGGATGAAGCATCTCTGTAATTACCACCGATTCCACACTTGCCATCTTCAAAGCCCCTCAAATAATTCACACAGCTTTCACTGGGCTCGCAAAAGCCTGTTTTTTTTTCACTGACGTGGGTGGTGGTGAAGAAATTACTTGGCTCATTAAGCACAGAGGTTAGCACCAACACAGCCACTCTCAGCATCCCAACATCTCCAATGGGTCCCCAGCTTAGGTTGTGTTGGGCTTTGGGCGTCTTGTAAACGAGTATTTATTGCTGCAAGGACTAATTCAGTCTCCACACGCCGCAGGGACTCCTTACTGGAGTTCAAGTTGAGGGAAGAGGTTTCACACAGAGCCGAGGGGGAGCGCCGCTCGCCCCAGCGAACTCCGCCAGGAGCGCAGGCTGGCCATTTGGCAGACAACAGCTGCTCGCTTGGATTAGGTAGAAATTCCTTCCTTAGAGGGAACAGGGATGTTTTGGAAGGTAAGTGAGAGAGCAGATTTTTTAATTAAAGTGACGCCAGTGCATTTGCGCTCTGGTGCAGCCCCACACCCTGCTTTTTCATAAGAATAGGAAGCTATTCTTTTAAACCATAAAACAGTTTAGAAGATGAACAAGCATCCAGCTGTGCTAAATTACTTTCCTACTCCCCCAGGACCCAGGAGCAAACTATAGCATGTATTTTACAGGCATATGATTTATTTATGTGGAGAAACGTACAGGTATTGGTTTTGACCCATAAAACCCCTCTACAGCCGGGGGCCTACATATCTAAAAGCCTTCTCCCAGCCCGTGCTCCACTGCCACAGCTGTGCTGCAGCAGGACCTCCGTTTGTGAGGGGGGAGAAGCAACTGCAGGGTGTTCCCTGTTTTTTTTGTAACTCCCTCCGCCCACCCATTTCTTTTTCTCAAACAATTCTAGTTTGTTGATCATCAGGCATCTCGCACAGGCAATTAATTTTTCCTGGTCATGGGGGAAATGAGGAGGCTCTGGTGGGACATGCTGTAAAGATCTTAAAATATGTTCTGTGCTGCTGGCTTATTGCAGATACTCTGATTCATGGTCAAAAAGGGAGGCCACGAGTGGTCTCGATTAAGGACATGAATTTAGGAATCATCAAGAGCACATAAGGCAAGCGATAGGCATTCTGCTCTGAAGATCATGCACAAACATTTAATGAAAAAAAAAAAACCCCACAAAACCACCACACACACAAAAGGAAGGGAGAGTGGTGGTTCACATGCAAGGGACAGACCCTGTCCCACAGAGCTTACAATTTACATTTAGATTAGCACAAGTAGCAGTAGCATTGCAGGGAAGGTGGATAAGGGTTACAACAACAAAACTTTGTGGCTGGCCTGCATTGTAATTTCACTAATTAGACAAAATGAAATGTTTCTAGTTAGTAAATCAGTGCTATTGACCCTTCCATAAATTTGAGGGAGGTACACAAATACCTGTGGGATAAACTCTTTGATTGGATTTAGCCATTCTGCTCTCTAGAGTAATGGTTTTCAATCAACAGTCTTTGAGGTCTGCTTTAAAGATATGTGAAAGGTATTCTAAGAAGAAATGAGCCTATTCCCTAAACTTACATTCACTCTAGATCCCTGAATATTTCTGGTGGGCAGGAAAGAATAAATCATGTAATACTGTAAGCATTGCTCTAGAATGACAGATGGGGAGAAGATTTCTTCCTCCTCTTTCTCAACAACGAAAATTGATTACCACATCCTTGTGGACAAGGGCTGGCAATCTCCCAGCCCATGGAGCTACTAATGTCTGTATAGGAGCTGGACTAACAAGGCTGGCCATCGGTGAGCCTTCAAGTGCCTGTAAACACCAACCTACATACGGATGTCACAAACTTGTGAGCACATCTTCTCAACAGATCTGCAGAGGCCTCAGTCTTCTTTTAGATTGGACTAGCGTGGCTACTATAAATAAATATCTAATCATACCTCAACATAACAACAGCCCCCCCACATTCATCTATCACCAGGTGCCATGGCTACAACATACCACAGCAAAGCAATGGCACCACTGGCACCACCACCATGCTTTTATCGGTGTTGTACGCACCTTCCTTCACGAGGCAGCGGCACGCTCCCGGAAGGCAGTGGTGTTGGCAGACGCAATTATACACAGCTCTTCCCATAACAGGGCCCCTCTTCTTTCTGGTTTGCCAAGATTCCCCTCTCAATATGGAAGGGGAGTAGTGATTGCAACCCTCCACTGATACCTCTTGACACTCCTCCAAAGGATGGCGATAGCAGCCTAAGATCCATCTGTGAAGACAACTGCCAATGCCAAGAACCATAATGAAGTGTACTTTCTGTCCAGCTCAATGTTCAAGGTTTGATACTGCAGCTGGAACAACTACCAGGCATGGCTGAAATGAGAGCTGTGTGAACATGACTGAATATACTGCCTGATCCAAAGAAGAATAGAAACAAAAAAGTCAATTACTCAGCACTGAGAATGCATTTCCATTCAGGTAGCTAGAAACAGACCAGGGATCTCTTGGTATTGTTAATATTTAAGCCAGTTTATTTTTCTATAAGGATTATCACCAGATTTTCAGCCTAATACTCTGCTTTCATAAACTTTCTGGATTTAAATGCAGAAATAGAAATCAATATACATTCAAAACCAGATGAGCTTTTGGATGGCAACCACATTCTGGCAATTCAGCAGAATTTGTGTAAGCACGTGTCTGGGTGGGACTTTGGCACAGAAACTGGAATCCCTTACGAAGGTATCTTTTCTTGCCATGCTACAGATTCCCCTTCCACACCCTGCCAATATCGCTCACTGAGTGCATGAGGCTTCCTGGACTCAGCAGTTGGCTGGAATCAAGACACTTTCTATTTTAACTCCAAAAATACCAAAAGGCGGATCAATTATGGTTTTAGAATGCCCACAGTTGACTGCTTTAAGCAAAACAAGAGATTGATAACCACTTCTTGTTTGTTTAGTTTTAAAGCAAGCAGAGGGAAGAGATACTGTTAGAAGAAACAAATCACAGAAAAAATTATAGGAAAAAATCTGAGTATGAATCTAAATATGAATAAAGGTTTCTTGGAGCTATCCAAATCAGAAGACGGAGTTGTCCAAATATGTTTCCTTCAGAAAAGCAGGCAGGTAGATGGCATTGCTATGTACAGTTTTCAGCAAAACCTATATTTTTGTTATTTGTCTGCACAATACATTAGTAAAGTGGACTCTTCACCCTCCTTCTGGAGCCCACAGAAGTTCTACAGTGATAGTGAAGAATAGAACATAGAAAGCACAGTGTTGTGTTCATGAAGCACTAAGGTACAAGACCTAAGGGTCACACTGGACTCCACTCTGCTGTATTCCAGGGATCCTATCAGCACAAAATAGCAATTCTGCTTCAAAAAATACTGTACTACTATTTCATGGCTGAGGCTAAATGGACACCAGTACACCAAGTAAAACAGCTTCATCCCAGGCAAATATTCTAGAGAGTACTGTGATTACTGTTTAAAGCCAAACAGAGTGAATTGATAAGGCAGGGGTCAACAATTGGTTCTGATATAAAACATTTCACAAAAAGCAGGCCAGATCATGCTACAGTAACTTTTATTGCAGAGATCAGTAGGCCAGCCCAGCTATTCGTAAGTACTATATACACACAAGTGCCTCATGCTTAGGCCAGCCAGCATAGAGCTAAAATGGAAGCATAAAACAAATTAGTGTTAATAAGCAAACAATCATTGGAAGTGTTAACAAGTGATGGTGGAGAGGCTCTGTTTTTCATTTTATTACTGATCTCTAGTAAGTGTTATTATCCTCATAGAATAACATTTTATTATGAAATGCACATGCACAGCATTAAAGCCTTTGATAGTCCAACGCTTGCCAGCAGCAGCAAAACTGTAAACAAAGTAAAAGAATAATTTCTGAAATGCCAACAGCCATTAGTATTCACAAAGTTTATAGGATGCAGAGAGGGCAATACGCTGCAGCATAAATAACAGGAATTTACTATGACCTGGGGATCTAAGGAATCAATTGAATATTCAGTCTCCTCCCATTTATCAAAAGAGCCTAAACATAGATGCTTAATCTCAATTCATTTGTGCCTGAACTAGGGTCTTGAGTCTGTTAGGTATTTTCAGTTCTTTTCAGCCAATAGATTCCTTTGACATTTCCCTCTTTTATATTACAGCAAACAGCTGCAACTAATAATTTTTCATTATGGTTTTGTATATTTTTTTGTTTTACAACAAATTTTAGTTAAACAAAAAAAATGCAACAGAGCAAGTTCTGCTCACTGTAGGAATGAGATTTTTCTGAAGATTGGCAGAATTGGACGTGGTATGAGATACAATTAGGACAACGTGTTTAATTTAAACTATAGCTAGGAAGAGCACATGGGTTGAGAAAAAACCCACTTTGAAATGAAAGAGCTTACAGGACAAGACAAAGAAAGACTCAATCTTTGCCTACTTTCTATTACTGTTCACCACAACCAGATAACCTGAAAATTATTGATACATTTTATATGACTACCTATTTATTTATTGCAATCATTTCTTCAGCTTTGACATGCAACCAAAGCAGTAAGTCAATGAGGCTTACGTTTCTGTGTTGCAAATATGCAGTCTCCATCTATCAGGAAAAATGGCAACAGGAGCTCAATCTACAACATCCTATATCATAACTGAGTAGCACCAAGTCTCTCCTGAGCTAACTTCAGCAGCAACACAACACAGCAGATAAAGTGCACACAAGTCCCTTTACTGCCATGCATAAGCTAAACTTAGGAAAGTTTACTGAATTACTAAATAAGCAATTATGATAAAATAAGATATTAAAACCAGATAGGGTTCTGCTAACCAAGCTATTTTTTTTTTTATTCTTCCCCACAGAAATCCTGAAGTAAGAATGATGCCTTCCCTTCCTACATGTACCTCTCTCTTCAGAAGATAGCCAAAAATCAGTGAAGAAAAAAAAAATAATGTAATACAGCAAAGTCCTACTGGGGAATAGAGTTTTAATGAACACACAAAGCAACTAGGTGACATCTTTATCAGCCCTCATAAACCTTGATTGAATACACAGTGATAAGGCCTGTTTAAACTGTCATCCTCATGATAACATAGGCAGAGACAACGCGGGCCTTAGCAACGACCTGTGTAAGAGAGGCCCTTCCAAAAGTGCAGGCACCGTTAGGTAATGTAGATCATGTAAACAGTTCAAAGCTTGCGCGGCTGGTTTGTTTGTGTGACGGTGGGAGGTGGAGGGCTGGCAGAGAGGGTATATGCACATCTTCTCGTGGCACCCGGCTTGAAAGAGCATTTGCTTCAGAGCTAGTCTGGTTTTGGGTATGGCGAGCTGTCTGGGGAAGATGGGCGCTTTGAGTCAGAGTGACCTTTAGCACTTGGATCTGCAAACACTAAGAATTTCATATACATGGTTTTAAAGGATTTAAGGGAAGCCTGCTCTGTGGGAGGTTTTTTTGTTTTGTGTTTTTTTTAAACCATCATCCACGAGGTATATAACATTCAGCACTAGGAAGCAAGTGGGCATTTGGGGCCAGCATGACTATGAAGTTGGCAGTGACATGACTTCTATCAGAGGATCTGGCCTTGGCCATCTGGGATACTTATTTTAAAAAAAATCTTTTAAGCATTTCAAGCCCTTTTTAAGCATCTCCAAGAAACATCTTGGCAACTGCACAGTTAGTAAGCAAGGATTTAATTTATCTGTTTTTCTGTATTTGTTTCTAGCTTAAAAAAAAAAAAAAAACCAAAAACTTACACTTGAACTTTTATTCTTTCTCCCAAAAATTGTTCTTCCCTCATGCTTGCAGTGACACCCACAGGCTGTGGTAGGTCGAGTTTCAGAGAGTCATTACTAAAATGCTTCAGCACACTGACAAGATCACCGAGATGAGACTCAGAAAAACACTGCCACCAAAAAGCTGCCATTTTATCAGCTTGCTTCGTATTATAACTCAGTACCTGTATTCAATACACCTTTCTTCCATTAATAGCTTTAATAAGTAAATAATGATCAACGGTTACTTGTTAAGTATAATAAAATAAGCATTTGTATGTAATTACTTGTTAGTTAATAATTCCCACTGCTTGGGTGGTGGAGGATATTAGTTCATTTTATGTCTATTTGGTCTTTGGAAAGACTGTGAAGTAGCACTAGCACTAGGTTTTAGTTTTTCATCAGGAAAACACTAAACTGAGTTGGGACACCACCACATGCCTGGCTGGCAGGGGAGGCATTTTAGCTAGTCAGGAACTCATTTATGCTTTTGTAGGCTTCTGTGCATACACCAGCAGATTTCTTTTAGTACCCCCAAGCAGTATTTTTCTCATTTCACACATAGGAAAGAAGGGAAACACAGAACTAAGTGACTTGAGTAAACCAAACCCATTGAAACCAAATCTAACAAGTCCCAGTCTAACGGCCTCAATTAGAAGACGACTTGTTTCTTCAACTCTATTAGAGCAATTTCTCTGTAACACATGTAGGTTCTTAATGTTTAAACAAAATAATCCAAGTTTAAGCTGGAACACAAACAAATAGCTCCTGTTACACAAAGTGTTCACCAAAAGAAAAGTCTAGGTTTCAATTTAACTACAGCCTGATAGCTTGGAAAGGAACAAGGGAAACTTCAAAAATACTTGGAATAAAAAATTCGGAAAAAAAAAAAAACAAAACTATTTTTTGCCTGCTCCATGGCATGAGCTGAGAGCAAATGGCTCCTAGCCGTGAGCACACAAGGTGTGTTTGCTGACTGACTTAGATTGAAAGCATTTTAGTCAGCTTCACATGATTTCCCACATCTACGGCCACCAACGTTCTCTCCAGAGGGTTGTAAGCAGAACTATTATATTCATGGAAAACACATTGATACAGGACTTCCTGCAGAGCTAAAAAAAAAAAAAAAAAAGTTATCCAATGCATTCCCAGCCAAACTTCCTCCTGAGGCGAAAAATCCTTCCCTTTGATAAGAAAGCTGTGTCAGACCACATTTCTGTCCCTGACAAAAGAACCGCTCTCCCTTGCCTTGCTCCAGTTTTGGCAGCTGTGCTGAGCAGAATCACACTGTTCTTCCCAGCTAGTCACCACACTTAACAGAGCCACCAGCTTATCTTTCACCTGAACAATATAATAAAAATGAACTATGCACAAGCAAGCAGTTACTGTGGGTAACGCTACCTACCTCAGCTCTGGGGCAGGCAGTTCTCCCCTGGGTTAGAAATGCCATCAATAACCTAACACGTGACTAAAGACCCCTCTCTCCTCTCCCCCTTTTTTTGCCTGTCCAGACTCACAGCTACCTACAGAGATCTTCAATACTGCATATACACAGTTCGCAGCAAAGTAAGCTAGGCTTATTAGCTTCCCTTCTTCCCTCAGACATTCTTTCCATATCAGGAGGAAATAAATTAATAAAATGTGAGGAGGGACACTTTCACTCAAACATTGAAAGTTGGTGCCTTTTAGATACACCCTTGTTTCTAATCCACTGACAGCCAATCCAAGGATACACACAGCTGCTTAGCAACCTTTTCCTAGAGTTTTGGGGTAAGAGTACAGAGCACCACACAATGGTCTATGTCCAGGTTCCCCACAGTACTACTGACCTCCTCTCAGGCTAGCTACCCTTCAAGAAAACCCAGATGCACCAACTCATGAAGAATATTATGTTATCATGGACGCACTGCACTTCTGCTCTCATTGCTAGCTACTACTGACACAGTATTGTGCCATGAAGATGTCTCAAGCTATACCTACCCTTCAAGCAAAGGTGTAACACTGCAGCTCACATAGCATTACCCACGTCAGTATTTGGCCATGACAGGGAAGAGCTTAACCTGGGATGTGTTAAGCCCTTACCTATCTTCCCTAGAAAAACCTGCCAGCTCCAGGCCACCTCTATTAATATTCCTACAAGCATTCAAGCTAGCTAGCATAATGTTTAAAGACCTGTACCTGATAAAACAATCAGACCTAATTTTGTAGGAAAGGATGGGCCAAATCCAAGAATACCAGGCACAGCAGTGATGCCCCCATTGATTTCCTCTCAAAATTACATACCATCTGAAAAAAGGCAGCCCTATATTTGATAATTGAAGATGGACAGAAAGAAAAAGACCAGACCAAATCAACATTAGAGAATAAAGTCCTTTCCTTGTCCGGGAAAGTTACAGAGGGTAACAGTAGCTCTCCTATAACCCCACAAGGGCATCCTCACACCCTGCAGAAGGAGGGTCTGGGGAGAGGTAGGGTGGTGGTCAGGAACAGATGGGACAGATACATAGGATATATGTTTGATTTCAGCCAATCCACCCAGCAAGCAGTAATTATGGCAGCATTTTTGGCTAAATGAAAATTGGTAAGGGAAGTGACACCTAGGCACAGTTCCCACCCAGAAGAGGGGAAAGAAAAAAAAAAAAAAAAAAAAGAAAAAAGAAGAAAAAATACTTCCCTTGTTAAATCCTCCTGTCTAGATGCTTTTGCTTTTTTTTTCTTTTTTTCCTTTTCTGAAGACTGTTTGACTACCTCCTCAAAGTTGAGAAACTGCTGCAAAAGCAGAACTACGAAATCAGCCAATGACTAATTTTTCCTGGAGTGCTCAACAACAGCTTGCCAAATTTTGGTGTTACCATTTGATTCAGCATAGCAGATAAAGCCTAAAATTAAATGTCTGGTACCCCAATCTTGTTAATGAAGATATGCTTTTCATATCTAATTCATTTCCATGCTACTTACCAATAAAGCAATGTCAGCTCAGGACAAGTAGATGCCCAGAGGGCTTGGCCCACTCAGCCCTACTTGGCTGCAGCGCTTGTTGCAAGTGTAAGCAGCCTCCAATTACTGCCTGCTGCAGGGCAAGCAGCTCACACAGCTAACTACTGAGCAGCTGAGCTGCAGTAGCTTTTTTACACCGCTACCTGTTTGCAGACAGCCACAGTTCACACTAAATCCAAGTCAAGATCACTTACCCCTTTACATCCTGTGTATGTGTCATGAGAAGAGAGTTGTATTAGGTAGAACAGCAGATCCATAACTCCTGCATCAGGGACTGGTTTGTAACTCCCACACCTTCCTTCTCCACATGTGGAATAGTTCCAGTTCAACTATAGGACATATTACTCCAGGGAGACTTGGTGTGGAGGGACCTATCCAGGGTGGTGGGACATGCAAGACAAAGGAGATGGCAGGGTTACAGCAGGATTCGATGTATCCCTGATACAAGCTCTCAGGGGAGGGAACAGAAGAATTTAAAATTCTTCAAGAGACCACGCTGCTCTCAGGCTAATTTGCCATCTGAGTTACTCACCTCACAAAATCCCTATGAATTAGGCCTATGACTGCAGTTTAGTTTTAGGTTTCCTCATGCCCTTATTCTACCCCAACAAGAAGGCGTGAAGCGCTTCCAGACTCTGTGGCCTCCACATGAAGTGGTGGGAAAACACAGTTTCAGAGGACAACAGTTACATTAAGACTCCCTCAGCCTTACATAAGACTCAAATCCTGACCAAAACCCAAGAATAACATGAATTAGATGCTTTAAGTGCCATGTGCTATAGATCAAATACAGCCAAAAACCTTGGGCATGATGCTTTGAATTGTAAGGCTATACTAGAAACAGCTTAACTAAGGCCTTTGGGTTAGGAAAAGCAGCCTTGTCTAGATAGATCTGAAGCAGTCTGTATTTTACAGGTCTCATCACAACAAAGGAATAAGAGACGAAGAATGATAGCATTTTATTTCAAAGCCCACAAACTATATAACATGCCCATTTGCTCTATAATTGCTATTTATTTTATACAGCTTTCACACAGAACATCACAAGATACCTTATGTTCATATACACAGTAGGTATTATGAAATCTTAGTAGAAGAGTATTACTTGGAATGTGGTTTCAGACTTACTTTATTCAAAGAGGCAGAACTTTTTCCATACTTCTCTATGGAGGCAGCAAGAAGCCCAATAACAGAACCCTTCTCTTTGAAAAAGGCCCAAGCTCTTGCAAGCGATCCTACTGAACTAAACAGGCTTCTTCCAGGCAACTTAAGTGGGCAAGATACACACAAGGAGGGAGACAAACTCACTCTGGATGGAAATTCCTATCAGAAGTATCTTAGCTGGTCACCAAAAACTGAACCTGAGACATAGTAATAATGAACATTTCAGGCAGCCTATGGAAGGAAAAAAAAACCCCAACAACAAACAAACAAAACAAAACCAAACAACTCTGAAACATTTACTTGTTCCTGATTTTCCTCATATGGTGGAGAAGAGCTGCAACTAGACCAAAAGAAGTGCCCCTACCCTTTCCTCGGGTGGTAGCCAAAACCTCTTTCTTACACTGCCAATACAGACAAATAAGGGATGTTGACTAATTAATGTGAAATCTTGCTAAGACTAAATTCAGGAATTCCTCCTGACAGTATATGCAATTAAGAGTGGAGTCAGACACAAGGATAGGGCCCCACTGTGCTTATGCCAAAGCACTGTGCCAACCTCAGCATAACGCAGAAAAGAACTACACTGAGAAGGGACATGTGAAGAAGGAAGGGACACAGTTCTGCTATCAAAAAAACAGACATAGAAAGAACTGAAATCGAAGACTTGAATAGTGGGGGACAGAAGCACTGAAGACCTGAAAAGCAAAAACTGCAACAGATGCGAAACAGAGAATAACAAGAATTGCAAACATGAAGGTAAGCAAGGTCCCTTGTTAATTCAGCAAGTGTAAGTAAGAACCTGTGACAACCTGAATTACATTGACCATCTTAGATTCCTATTTGTGAAATCCAACTTTGGTACAAAGGTTGGAAATTTTTGTCTAGGGAATAGCTGTCTGGTCTGTTCAGCCTCTTAGTAGAAAGATAATGAGTTACTTCAAACCTCTGTCTCCAAGTAAGTTGCATACTCAGGGAAGCCTTGAGAAGCTGGACATTCCTTCCACTGAGCAGACTGATAGGCTTCAAAGCATGTTTAACTATAAGCTGTGTTACTATAGGGTGGAAAATATTAATCAGCTCTAGCCATCTAGGGAGACTGGTTATCATTAAGAATATGTGGGACACTCATGCAAGAATTCTTTTCCCTTGCCCACTGGACAAGCTCTCTCATATAGTTTATCTGCTCCAGCTGCATGCTTTTGGAAAAACCTAGA